>JAODAL010050041.1:0-10000 GCA_025379985.1 Phyllomedusa bahiana | reverse complement strand
AGGAGCACGTCCAATAAACATGTATGATATAGTGTATAGTTCCCAGTGTAATATATCCTATGGCTATAGGTATGTTTGTGCGTGTGCCAGTATGTATGCGTAAAATGTAGGCAAAAAGCACATCCAATGGATACAAATACATGTATGAAGAGAGGGAGAGGCCGGCAGACCACAAATACAAAAAATAAAAATCAGCATTCTGAAAGATCCAATGCTTGGGACACAGGGGGATGTATATATATATATATATATATATATATATATATATATACATACACACACAATATATATATATATATATATATATATATATATACCTCCCTCTCTCTTCATACATGTATTTGTATCCATTGGATGTGCTTTTCTCCTACATTTTATGCATACATACATACTGGCACACACACAAACATACCTATAGCCATAGGATATATTACACTGGGAAACACTCATTTTCGTGCCATTAAAGTTGGACCTGTTTTTGAGTATGTTTGAGGCACCGATTCTGAACATGACGTCCGTTTCCCCCTATCCGCTCTAGTTTTGGAGATCTTACCAAGTATCTTCTGCTGAAAGTAGTGGGCGTTCAATATTGTGCTAAAGAAATGTTGGAAATTGATATGAAACAGAAAAGACATAAATCCTGTTCATGTTTCTGTTTTCAGAAGTTCTAGAAATGTAATGTGGCGAGCAAATCTAATTCTACACACCTGCACTACAGATTTATACACAAGCTTATCACAAGGACAATGGAGAGTCCGGTCCTCAACATCTGATAAGCCAGAGCTGCCAGAACACAATGGACTCCGCAGCCCCCAGATACCAGACTGCCATCATTTCTAGGCACCCCATAATGATTTGTTTTTGGATCCCAGTGTTCTATATATTTATAGATAGAAGATTCTATCGAATATCTATCCGTCCGTCTCATATCCATCCATCTCCAGACGTTTTCAAAGGGTGTTTGTTCCATCCTGTAAAAAGTGCTCTATGGAATTTTCACTTGTCTTGAATTTCCAGAGCACTGTGCTTATTTTTGTATATTGAAGAGGATCCTCCAGACCGGCTCTCGCTGACTATATTATAGAGAGCTGCCTTTCTTCCACTCCAAATTTATATAAAAATATATTCCGCACCTGTATACCTGCACCGGTCATCGGTCTGCAGATAGAGAACCTGAAATACATTTTGAAGGGCTTTCCTTTGTTTGTTAAATTAACATTAACTGTAGCCGGCTGGAGGGACAAAAACAGAAAAAAAAAAAAAAAGCCTTACCCTCTGCTTTCCACCCGTCTACAGCATCTCAGGAGCCGCTCCTCTTCACTGTGCAAGTGCTGATCAGCACCACAAGCTGGTCCTCTATAGTGAGTGAATGGAGCAAGAAGAAATTGTAAGAATTCTAACGTTTCCATCACACAGTTTTTTTGTATTTATTTATTTTTTAAGATAGACAGATTAAATAGAAATACAAAAAGTTCTATAGATACACACATAATTAAGATTGATAGTTTATTAGGTAGAGTGATACATTTTATACAGAAACAATTAGATACATTACTAATTAAATTATAGATCATTAGATACATAGATGAGAGCAGTAGCAAAAAAGAGACAATATATACAGTAACGTATACGAAAATTTAAAAATGATTGCAAACGCTAAAAAGATAGTGTACTTGGTGACTGGTAACTAGGGCAGCTTATTACATGTATTTTATTACTATTTTTTAAAATCCATTTTTTTTTTATTTATTTTTATTATTTTAACTTTTGTGAAAAAGCCTGCAGCGGTGGTTTACTTTGTGCATTTATCTGGGGCTACGGGCTTTTTTTTTTTTTTTTTTTTTTGAGAGGAGGGAAAAAAAACAAAAATAAAAATCAGTTTGCTCCCAATGGCGCATATTTTTTTACTTCCTTTTTTGGGGGGGGAGGGAGGGGGGGCAATGACCTAAAAATTGGTGCAAAAAATACATACCCTTTTCTAAAACTATTAACCCTAACCAGGATAACAGAATTTGTGAACATTACAAAAACCCGAATCGAACATTCAGCTATTCTCAACACAATGCAAACTCCCCCACGAATTTACATTTGGGGTTTTTCAACAAGTAATTTTAACTTCTTTGGGGCTGAAATTTTCCTCCAAATCAGTCACAAACAATGTTCTATGCAGCTTATGTTCCAAGTGGGAAAAAGAGCCACTTCCCCTGCTTCCATGGGGGGATACAACACATTTACTTTAGGTCACTTTTAAGCTTAAAGACATCTCTTTGTAGCCCAATAACTTGCTTCTCTTTTCCCCTTTTCAAACCCTTTCACCCCTCACGGACTCCTTCGTGCTCCATTATAGATTGTAAGCTCTTGTGTCCTTGCTCCTCCTGTATCAGTTTATTTACGGCTCCTCTCCTATTTGTCCTGATCTTATGATCTGTTTCTCTCTTGGCTTCTGCAGCGTCCTGGAATTGATGGGACCCTAAAAGATATAATAATAACCCCTTCAGCCGCAGACTTTTTTTTTTATCCCTTCTCACCTTTCCAGACCCAAAATTATTTTATTTTTCCCCCTTACATAAAAAAAAGGGCTCTTTTTTTTGGGGAAAAAGTGAAGTTTTTTTTAAAGGTGTCATTCACCGGACCATAGAATATACTAGGGAACAGCAAAGAAATTTTAAGTGGGGCAAAATTGAAAAAAAAAAAAACAAACATACTTGAACCATATTTGCGGGATTTTTTTTTTTGCAGCGTTCAATCTTTTGTATACCAAACATGTAAGGTTTTCTTTATGTTGTGATACTGTAAAGAAAAAGCCAAACATTTTCTATTTTTTAACTTTTTTCCACTTCTAACTACAGACCTGAGTGATGATGCATTTTTTGCGGGCTGAAGTGTACTTTTTATGGTTACCAGTTTGGAATACAGGCAACTTTTTTGATCACTTCTATTCCAATTTTTAGGGAACGCGAAATGACCAAAAAATGAAATTGTGTCTGAAATTTTTTTTCTTCTACAGTGTTCAGTACAAGGGATAAAAGATGTAATATTTTAATAGATCTGACTTTTTCGGACGTGGCGATAACAAATGTGTCACTTTTTTATTATGGTATTTGTAAAATGGCAAAAGGGGGGTGATGTGAACTTTATTTTTTTTTATACTTTAAACATTATTATTATAATTATTATTAATTACTTATCATTGGGACTGTGAGCTTTATGAAGGCTTCCTGTTTTACTACTTTCTGCTGCAGGCCTATTGTAGTAAAAGCACCATCTTTGTACACCACATTATTATTTTATCATTGAGTCCTCCTAGAGGGCTTGACCATTATGGGTCACAATTGTTAATACAGCCTATTGCTTTGTATAAACAATAATACTAATAATCATAATATTATTATTATTATTATTATTATTATTATTATTATATGTATTGTTTATACAAAGCAATAGGCTGTATGAACAATTGTGCCCCATAATGGTCAAGCACTCTAGGGGGACTCAATGATCAAGTAATAATATTATTAATAATGTGGTGTACAAAGATGGTGGTTTTACTACAATTTGCTTGCAGCAAAAAGTAGTAAACCAGAAGACACAACATGAAGGAAGCCTTCATAAGGTTTACAGCCCCATGTTATCCGATTGAGACTCCACACTCTGGCTGTGGGGTCCCGATGGGAGTGAGAAATGGTGCACGGAACCGTTTCACATCCATTTGGACGCCACAGCCGTGTTCGCCGCAGCATTTAAGGGAAGGGGCTAAACAGTGCGGAATGGAGCCGGCTCCTACCGGCGTGTGTCCGCTGCAATTAGCAACCAGCACCTGGCACCTTGGTAGCATTATTGCACCACAATCCCACTACATAGCTCCTAATTGACACAGGTCGCACCACTACACCCAGTTGGGATAAGGGAGTTGCTCTGCAATAGAATCTTTAGCTGTATGCACTCCCAGAGGAGGCGCAAACAGCTGAAGCAATCACCGCCGGTGCCCGGGACATGGCAGCACCCAGACACTGACGTGTGACTCAAGTATAAGCCGAGGAGGGCTTTTTCAGCACTTTTTTTTTTGCTGAAATACTCGGCTTATTCTCAATATACAGTAACTAACTTTTTTATTCTTAAGTATAGGTGCAAAGTTTCAAGAGGTTGTCACGAGTTTGCGTTGCTCAATCACATCGTCTTAGGCTATGTATGTGTTGGATTTTTAAACAGATTCCATATCTAAAATCCACAAAAAGACTGTAAACCATCCCCATAGACCTCAATAGAAAATCCAAGCTGTTGTCTACAGTGGTTGGATTTCAAATCCAAAAACTGGATCAAAAAACTTAGAACATGTTCTATAATCCGCCATTACAGTTGGTTCTATAAGTGTGTAATTGAATGGGATGGGCAAAATCCGAAACCTGCGGCAAAAAACTCAGCCGAAAATTGGTACAAAAAAACTAAAACAATGTAAAATAATGGTCGGATTCGGATTAGAATGAGTATTTTGTCCTTGGCTGAGTGCACGTAGCCTTAGGCTCTGTCTACAGGATGAGTATGCCATATGTGGATTTTAGGCCACATGTATGAAAACTTTTTGGTCTAAAACTCACTTTTTTGTGCATAGGTTATTATGGGCAAAAAAGTGAGTTTTAGACCTAAACCGTTTTCATACATGTGGCCCTTTGACTTGAAATATGCATTGAAAATCCACATTGCCCTCAATAGAAAATATGCATTGTAGTTTATACAAACATTTTCTTGGTTGGATTTTAAGATAAAAAAACATAGAACATGTTCATTCATATTCCACGTCCAAAACAACGTACAAATGTATTGAATGTGGATTTGTGTCCAAAACCCCCATAGACACGATTGGTACTTGTTTTCGGACTGTAAATCCAATGAGGTTTTCAACGGTAGAAGGCGACATTTTGCTCCTCGTCTGGACAGCAGCTTGAAGTGTGCCCCGACAGACCATTAGTAATAATAACATCTAATCAGCAGATGCTAATGCAAACGCCACTGGTGTAGGATCATGCACAACATGTGACGCATAATGTACGGTGTCTAGTGAAATGGAAATGAGGCGTCTCCACAGCATTCACAGGATAATGTTCTGCAAGGTGTGAACAAGGCCAACGCATGTCTATGATGAACTATGAGCCCATATGTTCAATACACCACATCCTGTAGACCAGTGCTTCTCAACTCCAGTCCTCGCACCCCACCAACAGGTCATGTTTTCAGCATCTCCCATGGAATGCACTAGCAATAGGTAAATCACCTGTGCAATGCTAAGGAAAGCCAGAAAACATGACCTGTTGTGGGGTCCCGAGGACTGGAGTTGAGAAACACTGCTGTAGACACTAAAAGACAAGACATGGATAAAAAACACAACTCTCCCATCAGGTCTGAATCTATGCAATAGACAAAGATTATACCGGACGCTCAACTCCACGCTCTTTAGTGCAGCATCCCCATTAATATTTCCAAGCTACCATATAGGCTTCAATGTCAACTTCCATTGGCTCATATCACCCGGAACACTCATTCTGGTGCCTTGGAACCGTTTTGGAGTGTGTTTGGGGCGCGGATTCTGAAAAGGATGCCCACTTCACCCCATAAACTCTAGTTTTGGGGATGTGATGTTAACCCCTTATCAAATATCTGCTGCTGAAAGTAGTGGGCGCTCAATATTGTGCTAAAGTAGTTTTGGAAATTCATGTGAAAAAGACAAATACATTTAAGAACATGAACAAAAACGTGAAGGAGTGAATCCAATTCTATTCATCTGAACTACAGATTTATACACGAATGAATCACAAGAACAATAAGAATCAGTTCTCCAACGTCTCAGAAACTAGAACAAAACGGATGAGACTCAAATACCCAGAATAAAGTCAAAATTTGTAGGAAAAAAATTATTTTTATTTGCGCCCCACTTCTTTGTATGCATCTGTATATACACACAAAAATATGTAATATACATAAATACACATATACAGAGAGATACATGTGTTTATTATGTCTCATATATATATATATATACATAAAAAAACACACACGTATAATAAACAAATATATACACAAACATAATAAACAAGTGTATATATATATATATACACACATACACACAGTTATGTGTTATTATATATGTTATTATTTGTTTGTTTATGAGAAAAAGAGCACGAGAGAGAGAGAGAGAGAGAAACACATATACAGATCTGTGTGTGTGTGTATATATATATAATATATATATATATATATACACACACACACACACACACACACACACACACACACACACACACACACACACACCATATATATACCCATACACATCCATATATACATACATGGGCATAGCTATAGGGGGTGCAGAGGTTTAAGCCGCTACTGGGCCCTGAAGCCCGAGGGGGCCTCAAATGCCCTCATGCCACAACATTTTCAATGGCACATGGTCACTGAGGGGCCTCATTTCACTATTTGCACTAGGGCACAGGCGCTGTATACACACACACAAAGAATTGAGAATAATAACATAGAAAAAAAGCTGCCCATTTTACATATACTTATTACATTTAAAAAAAAAACCATTTTCTTAACTATACTTAGTAAAAACATACAAAGACAGCACTAAAATAAAATCAGAAAGAAAAGAAAAGAAAAAGAGATAGAGCAGCATCAAAAATGTACATAAAAGATCTCTAATAAAAGTTATTAATAATCCACAAAACCATAAACTGCGCGCTCAGCTTCTCTTGGGGTTTCAGATGCATGGAAAACGGTCCAAAGTTTGACCCCGGTAACAATATAGCAGCAGATTCCTGGAAAGTTTCTTCCTATAAGTTTTGTCTTTATTTGTCCATTTTTAATAAAGCAAAACTGCTAACAACAACCCAGTCCCCCCATCCTGTGCAGTCTCCACATCTCAGGAGGTAATTAACACAGGACGGTGGGCTGGGTTCTTGTTAGCAGTTTTGCTTCATTAAAAATGAACAAATAAACACAGAACTTTTAGGCTATGTTCACACGGCTTAATTGCGGGACGTAATTACGCCCCGCAATTACGCCGTGTGGACGGGGGCGGGGCGGGAGCGGGGGAGTAAGCAGGGGGCCGGCACTTCGCCGGCCCATTGACTATCACTGCTAGCGGCGCGTATACGCCGCTAGAAAGTGACAGGTGAATTATCTCCCCGCCTGGCGGATTCGCCGGGCAGGAAGAGGAGACGTAATCCATAGTTCTCTATGAGAACTGTGAATTACCGTAATGAATGGGCCGTTTTCGGCCCGTAATTGGCGCACTCCGGCCCGTAATTACGGACCGAAATACGGCCCATTTTAAGCCGTGTGAACATGGCCTTAAGAAGAAATTTTCCAGGAATTTGCTGCTACAAGAAGAAATAAGGTACAAAACTTTGTATGTGATGCCTCACAGACATGGATCCTGCCAAGAAAAGAAGCACAGAACACAGGACTATCAGAAAGTCCGCACATTGACCAAATTTACAATAGAGGATCACACTATAAATATATATATATGTAATGAAAAAGTGCAAAGTGCCAAGGTCCACTATCAACAATCATAACTATCAGCTGCTCACCCACCGCTCCCCCGACATGAGGTCACATGCCGCTTTGTCAGGGACGGTCTTACTGACCCTAGGATGGTGCAGTCTTTACATCTATGTATTTACTCCATGGGATTCATAACATTTATCCTATATTGTTGGTGTAATCCTTAAACTGGGAATTGGCCATCCCATGTATGCTGCAGCTAAATTTAGGTGGTCTAGAGAAAACTAGACCGATCTAAGGTTGCTTTCACATGAAGTGTTTTTTGGTGCGTTTTTAGATACCTTTTTGTGCAGCAATGTATAGCATTAATTGCTGTGCCTTTCGCAAGAAAAAAAACGCTTCGTGTGAATTCACCCTAAGTCTATGTTCACACGATGTACTGTTGTGCGTACAGTACATCGTGTGTTTCGGAAGCTTGCGTACTCCCGTGGCCCCATAGACTTATTAGTCGCAAATAATTGACGTCACTTATATCCCCGCACGTACGATATGATCGTATTGTACGAGCAGGGAGAGGAGGCGGAATCCATAGTTCTCTATGAGAGCTGTGGATTACCGTAATGATTGGGGCGCATTTCCCCGCGTATTAAGCGCAATACGCCGCGAACACATGGCGAAATGTGCTTCCGAATAAGCTGTATGAACATACCCTAAGGCAGTGTTTCTCAACTCCAGTCCTCAAGACCCACCAACAGGTCAAGTTTTCAGGATTTCCTCAGTATAGCACAGGTGGTATAGTTACTGTCGGTACATTCTCCACAGGTGATATAATTGTTGTCAGTGCATTCTGTGGGAGATCCTGAAAACATGACCTGTTGGTGGGTCCTGAGGACTGGAGTTGAGAAACCCTGCCCTAAGGGCTCTTTCACACGGAGCGTTTTTGGCGCGTTTTTTGTGCAGGAAGCCCCAGCAATTAATGCTGTACATTGCTGCACAAAATACGCATAAAAATAATGCGTCAAAATCACACTGTGTGAATTCACCCTAAAGATGCACCAGACAGAGAGGACCATTCATACTGATGTGTATTATAGTCAGGTACAGGACAGACCACAGACTAACGAGCAGATACTGTGGCTCTTGATAGTTATTCCATCCTTCTACAAGTCCCTGCATGTCCACCCGGTCACAGACACATGTAATGAAATAACTGACAACAAGCTTTCGATTGTAATTGAGACGCCGGCAGACGGACTGCGGCCGGGGTCACAGGAGGGGTCACTGTTGGTACTTTTGGAGCAGCCCTTACAGAACCACCGGCACTGATAAAGGAAAAGCATCAAAACTGCCAACTGCTCCTTAGTTATGTATAATAATAGGACATGGTTCTTGCCTTATGAGTTCCAAGTCTTCATCAGAAGAGAAAACAAAACTTAAAACTCCCGATCCCTCTCCCTTCATCCACATCTTTCAACACTTCTAATTGAACTTGATGGACATTTGTTTTTTTGGGGTTTTTTTTCTACCATATTAACTATGTAACTAATCTGGACCTATATGTAGATATATGTAACTATGGCAAGATTTATTTTCTGCCACACTCATACAAAACCCAACAGAGATGTAATTCTCGATCCCTTTGTAGGACATTGCACAGGTGTAGCAGAATCCCATAGAGGCCTGTTGGTATTATCTCTACACTCGGGTATTGGGCAGGAAGCATTAGGGCTAAAAAAAAAAATAAATTATGACTTATTCTTCTTGAAACCCAGCAAACTGGATCCAGCCAAACATTAAGGGATCTGTAAGCAGGCGTGCCAATAGGGCAGTACGGGCAGTACTCCTAGCAGGGGCCCTAAGCAAAAAGGGGCCCAGTGATATGTTAAAAAATAGGAACTTGTAATGGGTGGGGGCCCCATTTGATTTGGTTGTATGGGGCCCGAAAACGGTTAATAGGTGACTGACAGCAGCCCTGGGTGTAAGTATCCATCTAGAATGTAAATGGTAGGAGAGGTTGCATAGAGCATTGATGAGTGGATACAATATAAGGCTATATCTACACAGCACAGAAATATCACTGGATTTTCGGACATTCAGACAGTGCACTGTGATGCATAGTCCATACAGCACAGGTTTTTAATCGCAGCATTAAAAATCCGCTGGAATATGCAACATGAGTCGCGCAGTTTGCCGTCAGAATCTTGTACATTCAGTTGTACAGGCCGACGGCAAAAACTATAACCCAATACGGTTTTTGCACAAATCAGCGGCTAAAGCCGCGTCCTGCATAGGACAAAATGTCATTGGGTTTCAAACATATTTGGTCCTATGCTGTGTGCATTTAGTCTTACACTGGTAACAGCAGTCATGTAATAATCCTGTCATTTCTACACTACTACAATACTGAAGAAAGTGGGACATATGTATTCAAGTTGTGATAGATAGATATGAGAGAGAGAGAGATTAGATATGGGATAGCTAGCTAGATATGGGATTT
>JAODAL010050040.1:0-27726 GCA_025379985.1 Phyllomedusa bahiana | reverse complement strand
AGGCCCCAAAAAAGGGGAAAAATAGAAAATATTTAGATTTTTTTTTTATAGGTAAAAAAAAACATAACTAAACCCTCAGGTTTGTTATGCGGATTCATATCAACCTGTAGAATACAGATAAAACATCATTTATACCAAAGATTGAACGCCGTAAAAGCAAAACAAGTACATTTCTTTCACATATTCCCCCACTTAGAATGTTTTTATGGTCTCCCAGTATATTCTATGGAAATATGAATAACATCATCAGAAAGTAAAATTCTTGTCCTGCAAAATAAAAGCCCTCTTTACGTCTATGTAGGTGGAAAAATAAAAAAAGTTATGGCTCTGGGTTGGGGGGGAAAGGAAAAAACGAGTGTGGACAAAAAAGCTCTGTCAAAGGGGGTTAAAATGATGAAAATATTTTTTTTTTTAATTTGGAAAGCTTCCCACCTCAATTTTATTTTAAGCATACAAAATTATTGCCATGATTCAGGGGGGAGGGGGGCTCAACCACTGGAACCCCTACCAATAAAAGGGGTTGTCTCACATACTTCGATTCATCTCACCTCGTCCTATTTTCTCAGTTTCATTTTTGAATTCCCCGGGCGAGTTTACGGGCTACTACGGGGCCTACAGTGACGTGTTGCTGGGGTCACCAGGATGTAGCTATAGCGACCAGACTGGCAGCCTATCAGGAGAGAAGAACGGGTCTGTAGCTATAGCGACCGCACTGGCAGCCTTTCAGGAGAGATCAAACAGGTCTGTAGCTATAGCGACCTGAGGACTGATGCAGCCCATACAAGAGGGGATATCTGGGAATAGGTAGGACATTTTTAATGGACACATATTGCAAAGTTACTTGTTTTTGTAAGATCTTTAACATAAAAAGCGAATCCTTGTATGAGACAACCCCTTTAAACCAAGAGGCCCAAAATCCCCCCGGTTCTCTTCCCCTGAGCTTGTGCAGTAAGGGGCAGTGGTCGAACATGTGCATTGCTGGGTCTGTTCAAAGTCTATGGGCTGATGAAGATAGTGAGGACGGTGAGGAAGGACGCGAACTTGGAGCCCTCATGTTAGTGACTGGTAGAGACAGCCAGCAATCAGACAGTTATCAGTTCTTCACAGAATAGGTCATAAATGTCTATTGTTGGAAAACCCCTATAAACATGCCGCCCTCCGTGGGCAGTGATACCGCCGAATGTACATCATCGCTATAACGCCCAGGAGCAAAGGTCCCCAGTTTCTAACGCGTGCCTCCTGCCTCAGGCTGCATATGGACATCACCTATATGAATTTTTTTTATTGTAGGTGTAAGAGCAGATAGAGGCAGAGATAGGGAGACAAGAGCAAGTGACAGGTGGTGATTCATGTGGATTCCACACAACATATCCTGGGATATACAATCATGCACCCAAAAAATTACACACTAAGGAGTAGTTGGGATGGAATCACACTGTGGATGTGTGACTGTAATGATGATAGATGGAAGTGATGACAATATTAGTATTAACCCCTTAAGCCGAACGCCCGAAAAGTAGTTAATGACCAGAACATGACCAGTTTTTTAGTTTTTGCCTCTTTGTGTTTCAACAGTTGTAACTTTTTTATTTTTTCAAAGACGCAATTGGATGAGGCCTCGTTTTATTCGAGAGCAGTTGTACTTTATGGGGGACTAGTTTAAGTTAAGTTTTTTTTTTTACACCATTCACATTTCACACTTAATAACTTGTTAGATTAATTCTACAGGTTATTACGGTCGTGTGGATACCTAATATGTGTATTTTTTTTTTTTTTGTGTGTTATTTTTTATTAAATATTTATTTTTATTTTATTATTTATGTTATTATTTTTTTTACACTTTTTATGGATTTTACTTTTTCTTTTTGAATCCCATGAAGGGAGAACTGTGTTATTTTTTTTTTTTACACTTAGTAATTTTTTTGAAAAAAAATCAATAGCAATACATTGTAATTGTGTGTTTAAAAAGCATGTGGGGGCAGAACAGTCGCCCTGATCATGGCTTTTTACACGACCCCCGGGGGATAATCTGGGTCCCGGGGCTGACGGGCAGCGTTGTCCAGTCGTGGGTCCCCCAGGGCTTCCCTTAGGGGGACAGAGCAGGGAAACCCCTTTTGATTGCGTGCAGGGAGAACCGCGGCAATCAAAAAGGTTAAGCCGGGAGGGGTGGGAACGGGCTGTTAGTACAGCCCCTACCCAGCGCGCTGCGCGGGCCCAAACTCCGGTGTTGCAAAAAAGTAAAAAGAGGGTTGCGCAATCCCTAAATATGTCCGAGCCAAAGAGGTGGGTGGTCTTAATAGTTAAAAAAGGACTGTAAAATTGAGCTAAAGTTAGCCCCCTGTTGGCTGCTTCTACCCGGGATACAGATGTAATGGTTGAAATGTAGGTACCATGCTATGCCTGCAGAAACATTTCCCCCACAGTTGTTACAGTTGGGGCCCTGAAATTTTGGGCCACTGTAGGTTAGAAGTTGGTGTCCTAATGGTTCCAAAAAGAAAAATTGGGTAAATTAGAGGAGATTCCCGGGAAACCCTTGCTATTGTGGGACAATCCTTGAAGTAAGATGCCAGATGGAAGCCATAAAAGTGACCGTGGTTTAGGAGTCTTGAATTCCTAAATGTTTGTGTCCCCCAAAAAATCTAGGAGCGCCCAAATGTGTATGCGAGGCTTCCCCTTTTTCTCACCAGCGGAACAATGTGTGGCCCATTGCCAAGGCGGATTGAACTCCCCCCATGGGCTTAAAACAAAAGAACCCTTTTTCGATGTTCCCAAAAACAAATGGGTTTATTGCTATAACCATATAAATTCCCGTCTTTACAGTCCAGGTTTTTGTTCCCCAAAACTCACACAGAGGAAGTGACTGTGGAATGGTGACAGCTGGCTGGTTTGTAGTGTCGTGCTACACCGAGGCGCCCCTCAAATGCACCTCCCCACAATTTTTTCCTGTTTGCGGGTGTTAATGGTAAATATGGTAAATGCTTTCCGAGCCCCTTTAGGGAAAATTATTGTGTGTCCCAAAAAAATATTTAGGCGGGACACTGTATAGCACAGGGGCCCTTGGGTCACACTTTTGTGATGAATTTTGGGGGTTTTGGGTTTCACTTATTTGTAAAATTTTAGTAAAAAAATGTTTGGGAACTGGGGTTGGGGTCCCTTTACTCTTCGGCTTGTTTTTATGGGGGGCCTCCCGGACACCGTTACATGGCTGCCTGTCAAGGATGCATGCAATGGGGGCCGTGACCCGGCCCGTATCCATTGGGGCCCCTAGGAGTTGCCCCGGGGGCCCTGACATAGGCTCCCAAATATTGGAGGATGTGAAGCAAATTTTTTTTTCTGTTTTAATGTGTAAACTGGTAACTTTAACCTCATTTAAAGGTATATTTCATGAACATTGTCTTATAGCTATTTTTATGTATTTAATAAAAATTTTTTTTTTAAAATAAATTTTATAGACCCTGGAAACTCCATTGTTTTACAAAACACACAAAAAAGATCCACAGACTCTGCGACGCCAAGAACAGATAAAAAAAAAATTTTAATGAATTTTTTGAAAGCCCATTCTGCTGCCTTAGAAATACGTAACTCACAAAATTAGTACACCCTCAATTTTTGTAAAATTGTTTTTATTTTTTCATAGGGCAACACGAAATTGAATTTTGATAAAAAAGAAAGAAAGTCAGTGTAAGCTTTTAAAAGGGTTTGTTTCACTTGGGATTTTTTAATCTTTTTTTTAACGGGCTGTGAAGTCGGTAACATGGGGCCCTGCGTTTTTTAAAAATTAATTGTTATTAATATAAAAAAGTTTTTTGGGGGAATAGATTAAGACAATAGTGTAAGTAAAAAGGGAAATTTGTTTTTAAAATCCCTGCGTTTTATAAAAATGAAATATATTAGAAAAAGGAAAGGTTTTTTATGGAAGAGACTACGAAAATGTGTCAGTACAATGGAGTATTATTCCCAAAAATTTTCATATTAAAATGGGGGAGAAGGGGTTTATGGGGGGTTGAAAAAGCGGGGGAGTGTGCGTGGGGAAGAAACCTATTCTGTTGTCGTTTAGGGAGCACGCGACGCAATAATATGAAGATTGGGACGGAAGTCCATCAAGTAGGGCAGAAATTCCATTGATACAGTCGGGGCGGGGCGCATGGTAAAATAGGGGGAAGGCCTTTTATGGGTGGTAAAATTTTGGAATTGTTGTTTTGGGGGGCATGGGGAACGGCGCGCAGCACACATATTATTAGTGTGCGTGCAGGAAGGGAAGGGGGAGTGGGTTTTTGTGGTTTTTTTTTGTGGCAATTGGTGAGACCCGAAAAGGGGGTTTTTACCTAACATGATATAAAAGGAAATGAGCTTAGACCACATGGACCGGACCTCTAACCCTGATGAAGCCAGTTTAGCTGGTGAAACATGTTGGGGAGGTCGGGGCATGACGTTTTAAAATTGTGATTTCTCACCTCTGTTTAAAGTGTCACCCGCTGCAGAGGGTGTGACAGGGGGACCTTATTTGTTTTGTGTCCATTAGATTAGGGATGACTGCCCAAGTAGGAGGCTTGGGATCCCTTACTGGAGTTAGTAAATTGCTGTATATATAAGGCTTTCCTGTTAATAGGTGGTGTTCCACCAGACTTAATAATAGAAAAGGAGTTATTCCTTCCTTCAGAAGTAGAAAGGGTTAAATGGTGGTTAGAAATCAGGTTTTTAAATAGTGTGTATAAAGGTTAAGAGTTGTACATAATAAAAGTTATGTTTTAGTGTTTTATAGATAGAAAACTGATAGAGTTTAAGTTTGCCTATGGCAAAATAGTAAATATAGTCGGTAACCCAAAGCTCCGATTTCCCTGATTCCCAACTCCAACTCCTGACTTCCTCATACACGGCGCATGTTTAAGTGATAACTTTATTGTAGTAAAATGGTAACATCAGGCTGTTTATCACCTTACAGTATGATACAATAATCAAACTATTTAGGTAGAATATACACTGACAAGCAAAATGGTAACAATGTTTTGATCTTTTGACTTTCAGGCTCCATATCTCACCATCCACTACAGCTTTGTACATGAGGCTACCATCATTTTATAGACAATCAATTATTTATCTTAAATATTTAACATTTATTTATCATAAATTTGACTTGCAAGTATTTTAGCATCTGCTTAGTTCTGCAGATTCTTGTCCTGTAACTGCAATGTTACTGTTTTGCACCTAAAAATCAAAATGTTAGGGCGACATGACCCAACTCGCCAATGGCAGGTTTGTGGTCAATATTGCGCTTAAACCCCTTTTGACGCCATATTCTTGTTGTAAATGAACTGTCGTACACAAAAACTAGGCGCATTATAACCGGGCACGACATTTTTGTAATGCATCTAATATGTTGAAATGTGCTTTACAGAGGGTTATGGGGCCTCTGTCGGGCAATGCCCCGCGATAGGTGCATTACACATACTACCAATGATATGCTCTGCGCCGAGAGTTGCGCAATGCGCCTTTTTTGATGCGATGCGCCTTTTTCGCCGCAATGCGCCTTTTTAGGCGCATTAGGGTATTCTTGACGCCAGATTTTAGAACGTATCAGACTTTGAGCCGCACTTTACACTGATTTAATGCGCCGAAAACTGGCATAGATACACCACTTTTTGGACATGTCGCCCTTAATTTTTATTATTGTGTTAGTTTTTGGTAAATCCACCTTTTGGCTTTCAGCACTGCCTGAATTCTTCTGGGCTCTGGATCAGATTCGAGCATGTCTTGACCAAAATCTGATCCCAATGTTGGTGCAGACTGGACTTGGGTACGAATACAGCTTTTTCTTCAACTCTACCCACAAGTGTTTGTTTGGGTTGAGGTCTGGGGACTGTGGAGGCCAATACACCAACTCTACTTCACTGTCATTGAACCATTCCTTCTCCAACCTTGATGTATGCTTCGGGTCATTGTTATTGACATAACCTTATGATGGCCTGGTGGGAGCAGCAGACCATCTATGGTTCTGATAACCCGTTTGCTGATCTATTGTTGGTATGGGCGCTACATCGATGACCTCTTACTTGTGTGGCGTCGCAATGTGGCGTCCATACCAGACTTTGTGTCTTATGTCAATAACAATGACGTTAATCTTGAATTCACTTATACAGTTGAACAAAAAAGTATTGCCTTCCTAGATATCAAATTGTTGGGTAATGAGGACGGGAAAAGGTAGCAAACAACTTTGTTTAGGAACCCCTTCTTTAGTAACACTACCTTGAGAGCAGATAGCTGCCATCCAGCTCATACTCTAAACTCTATCCCTTTAGGGGAATATAATAGAGCACGTGGAGCCTGCACGGAAGATGAGGAGTACGAGAAACAAATAAGAATTATAGATGCTAGACTAAAGGATAGAGGGTATACGGATAAACAATTAAACAAGCCAAAGAAAACAGAAAAAAAAACTCAAAAAGATTATTAAGGGTTAACAATAAAAATCCCCCCAAAAAAGAAGTAGTTTTTTCTACCACCTTCAGCCAGGGAAATTTTCTCAGATAAAAAGAATTTTTTAAGAAATATAATACCAGACAGGATAGGGTACTAGCAGACATTATAGATGACGGAATTCTAATGGTAGCAACGCCGCAGTAAAACTATAGCAGATAATGTATCGCCAGTAGATTTAGTGACCAAGCCAAAAGTGAAACATGGTTAAAAACTACTTTAGGTTTTTTTTCCCGTGCAACAACAAAGATGTTACATTTGTTTAAAAACACTAAAAAAAATTCAAACATTAAAAGGTAAAGATGGTAAAAGTTACAAAGTAAAGCAATTTATTAATTTGATTCTGACCCCCCTAGTATACAATGGTATGACATGTAACAAAAAGTATATAGGCACATACGAAAGTTCAAAAACACAGTACTGAACATATCACACATATAACAAAAGGTCACACTTACCATTCGGGGGTAACCAAACACTTTATAGAACAACATGATGGCTCCTTAGACGGTTTCTTTTGTTATGCATTGGAGAAAGTAAATAATCCCAAATCTGGTGGTGACTGGCAGCGCGCATGCGCGAAGCGCACTGGATATGTGAATTAGACACGCGAACACCGTCCGGCCTAAATTTCAGGAATGACTTGGCGTATATCTACTAGGTTAGTCACCCTATGCTTGTCTCCGTTGTGATGATTTTTGTATTCTTTATATTTACTTCTCTCTCATAGGATATAGGTATGTTTTAAATGTATTTTAAATGTATGTCTTACATGTCTAAACAGGAAATGATGTGATTTACATGTGCGCCCATTTTTGCTACTTAAGGATACCTGTTGGGCATGTTAATGTTACCGTGAACAAGGGTGCGATGTAGCACCTGAACGTGTCGGATTTTTCAATTTCAAAAGATGCTTTATTGAAGGTGGCAGATTATAGCAAAATACAAATGAAACAGGAGACTTGGAATCTCCGAAAATGCACAAATACATAACAATATTAGCAAAGAAGTTGAGGCCTGAGGCCTGAAACTAAGTTGAAGTGTATTCACAATTCACAACAAAACCAATCATGTGACAAGCATAAAAACGCATATAGAGATAAATGATAGTATAACAGGACTATAATGTACCTGAGATAAACAAATGTCAACAGTCCGAAAGAGTAAGCATATGCATACATATATATTTGCATACATACATATACATATATACATATATATATATTATATATACATACACACACACACATAGATACGCGATGGCAAGAGTACATTTTAAGTGTGGTAAGGGATGAAGGGGGAAACAGGAGACACAGGAAGGAAGAAAAGGAAAAAAAAAAAAAAAAAACGGTCACACATCGGTATAGCCACTTACAGCAGCAACACTTCAAACGTAAGAATCAAAGTGGAATCACAGAAACGTGTCGGATTTTAATCAATTTTTTGTACCCATGCTATGTGTGGATTTGCAAGCACTAAATAAATTTTGATGCATATTTTTTCACTTGGAAACGCTGGTCCTGCTCAGTGTTTTCCTGCAATCTTTCCTCATTTTATAGACAAAGTTGTAGTAGATGGTGAGATATGGAGCCTGAAAGTCACAAGTTCAAAACATTGTTAACTTTTTACTTGTCGGTGTAATATATATTTATTGGATACGACTTTAGAACACAAAAAAAGGAAAAAAAAATTGTAAATACACAAAACGTTGTGGTAAAAACTGTCCTGAATAACATATGTGAATTTATGAATTTGTTCTGAGAAATAGTATTGCCTCCATCAGATCCTTCATAGATGACATGAAATCTAATCTCATTATATCCAGGATAGAGAACGGCCTCTCTACACTAACTTGGGTTGGGGGCAAAGCGGTGACCACAGGGGCAACATCTCTAACAATGTCAGGGTATAAAGGAATTGCCTCAGCCACAGTCAGTTCTGATGCATTGTTGAACTCTTCTACTTCTTTGAAAACAGGTGAAAAATGTTGCTGAAATCTGGTTGATCTGTTTCCTATAGGAGCTGAATCTTTTCCCCTGCGGTAACACTTTGTTATCACATGTCATCCAAATACTTTTCAAAATTAAACTCCTCATCTGATGGGGCTGAAGATACGGGAGCAGGAGCATTGGCCAGACCCAATTCCTCTTGGTCTTGTCTCTTCATTGAACTATATGCTCCAATATTATAATTATATAAATAAATTAATACATATTTATTATATATATATATAATATTTTATATATCATATTTATATTATACATATTATATATATATATATATATATATATATATATATAAAAATATATTATATAAATTTACATTGCTTTTGGGGTCCATTTTACGGCACGTAAAAATACCCGAAAGCGTATTCAAAAACGCAGTGTGAACATCACCTAACAGTGTCAATTTGGTGTGCCCTCAAAATAACTAATGCAGCGTGATAATATACTGTGGATTGTTTGTGTAGTAACGGTATTGGACCTTCTCGTTTAACTATATGGCTGTGTTATTGGTTCTAATGCTCTTTGTATAGTGGCAGCATACAGCTGTATCAGACTTCAGTGTTAGCCTGCACCTGACTGTATGATCGTGAGTTTCTGTGTTCTACTTTTACTTTTATTTTCGTATTGATGGTGGGGCTTACATATTTAGGACAGAAGTGAAGAAGGTGGGGGTAACTGGGCATAGAGAAACTCTGCTTGGTGCACATTGCTTAACCCCTTAAGGACCCAGCCTGTTTGCCCTTTCCCTTTACACAGCCCTATTTTTGAAATTGACATGGTAAATTTTAAATGGAGAATAATTTTTTGGGCTACTTTTACCTTTTTCTTTGTGATTCAGAACTGTTTTCTCGTGACACTTTGGGGTTTTAAATTTTAGTAAAAAAAAAAAAAAAAAAAATTTTTACCCATACAACCCTTTTTGTTTTGAAAAAATATCAAAATTTCATAAAAATTTTGGAAATTTTTGCGTTTTTAAAAGTTGAAAAAATTTTCTGCAAAGACAAAAATTTTTCACCCAAAATTTTTTTTTCCCTAAATCTACCATATGTCCACTATGGGTTTAAACAAAATTTTTTTTAAAAGCTTTTTTTTTTTTTACGACGTTAGGGGGCTTAAAAATTTTTATTTTAAAATTTTCTCAAAATTTTTCAAAAAAATTTTCCCAAAATATTTTTTTTTTTTTTTAAGGGACCATTTCCCATTCTGACGTTTTTTGGGGGGCCATCTTGTTAGAAAACCCCCAAAAGTGACACCTTTTTAGAAACTAGCCCCCAAAAGTATTTAAAACCTTTTTAGGAAGTTTGAAAAACCCTTCGGGATATTTTCACAGAAATTAAAGAAAATTTGGAGGTAAAAATTTCAAAATTTTTTCACTTTTTTAGCAGTTTTTCAATATTTATCCTTTTTTCACTGGAAAAAAACGGAAAAATGTGACTGGGGTAAATGCAACTTAATATCAATTCCCCCGGTTTTTAGAGAAAAAATACCCCCCATAGGGGGGCCCCTTATTGCTTATTTGGCTCACCCATAAGCCCCGAATGGGGAGGGGGGCACCTATTTACTCTGGGGTTCTTTTTCAAAACGATTTTATTTAGGGCCTTTTCAGGTTTGGGGGAAAACCCTAAGGTGTTTATAAACTTTTTAAAACCCCAAAAATGGGGCCCGCAATATTTGGAAAAACCTAAACCCCTTAATGAAATATCCGGGGGTTCATTGTGTATATAGCCCCAAAAGGGGGATTAAACAATTTTTTTTTTAGCATAAGGCGGAAAAATTAAAAAAATTTTTTTTTTTCAATAATTTTAAAAATTTTTGTTTTTTAAAATGTTTCATATATCCCGGGAAATTTCCGGAAAAAAAACCGAACCCTAAAATTTTTTTTTAACCCAATTTTTCCAAGTTGGGGAAATTACCCTACATGTGGGTAAAAACGGGGTTTTTTGGGCCCACAGGGCAGGGCTTTTAAGGGGGGGGGAGCCTTTTTTGGCTTTTGGAACCAGTTTTTTGGGGGGGGCCATGTCCATTTGAAAACCCCCCAAAAGTAGCAAAACCGGCCCAAAAATTTCCAAAAACGCCCCCCAATTTTGGATTCAACCCCCATGGGGGATCTCATCTAGGGTGTATTGTGCATTTTGGGCCCCACAAGGTTTTTCCATAGTTTTTTTTTTAGCATGGGGGCAAAAAAAATGGGAGGAAAAAGCATTTTCGGTCATTTTTTTTTTTGAGTTTAAATTTTTACAGCTTTTGCCTTTGCGGAAAAGGGATGTGTTAATTTTTACTATGGGGGTCGGTAAAATTTAAACAATGATTTAGTTTTTATTTTGTTTTTTTTTTTTTTTATACTTTTACACAGTAAAAATTTAGTCAAATAAAAAATTTGCGTTTTTATGTTGTCCTTTTTGACACCCATAACTTTTTTTTTTTTTGCGTGTGCAAGTGTGTATGGCTTTTTTTTTGGGCGGATGATTGAAGTTTTTTTTGGTTTACCATTTTGGGGTGCTTATGTTGAATGTGGGTTTTTTTCTGAGATTTTTGAAAAAAAAATTCAGAAATTTGGGTTTGTGTTTTTTATTTTTTTAGCGGTCCTGTAGGGTTTAAAAATATAAATATTTGTTTTACTCAGCAGGTCAAAAAGATTACCCCGGGATCCCCAAATTTTTGTATTTTTTTTTTGGGTTTTTACTGCTTTTATAAAATTTAAAAACTTTTTTTATTAAACCAAGGAAAATAAGTTTTTGTTTCGCCAAAAGTTGAGAGCCTTTTTTTTTTTTAAAATTTTTTTCTGTGCTTGGACTGGTAGGGACTTTTTTTTTTGCGAAGTTTGATTCGTTTTTTTTAGTTTCATTTTTGGGGGGGCAAGGCTTTTTGACGCTTTTAAAACCATTTTTTGGAGGCCAGGGGGAGGAAAAAAACTGCCAAAAACCCAGTGTTTTTTTTTTTATTTTTAACAAGGGTCCCGGTTTTATATCCGTGATTAAATTTAGCTTTACTTTTGGGGCCAAAGATTATTTGGGGATACCTATTTTTATGTTTTTTTTTTTTGTTTAAGAAATTTTAAAAAAAAAAAGAAAAGTGTTTTTTTTTGTTAAAAACAATATTTTTGCCTTTGCTATCCTTGAGACTAAACATTTCTTTTTTTTCCCTTATTCAGAGCTGTTTAAGGACTTTTTTTTTGCGGGATGAAATGACGGTTTTTAAATTGGGACAACTTTGGCTTTTAGGGGTTTTTTTTAACGCTTTTTATTCCATTTTTTGGGCGCGGGATGAAAATAATTTTTAATTCTTGAAATTTTTTTTTTTTTTTTACCGGGTTTTACCTTTGGGGTTTAATTTAAAAATGACAGTTTAAAAGGGGAAGGTCCCTTGCAGGGGGGCGATTTCAAAAATGGGTACCCTTTTTTATTTTTTGATCTTTTTTTGGGGGTTGGCGTTTTTTTTTAAAGGGGAAAAAAGGGGGGTTTTACGTATTTTTATTTTTTTTTTTGTGTTTTGTGTTTTATTTTTTTTTACTTTTTTTTTCCTTTTTTTCCTTTTCCCCCCCCTTTTTTATTTTACTTTTTTCCCCCTAGGGGGGTTTGAATGGGTTGAATCTTTTGATCTTCATTCAATAGGGAATTTAGAAAATTTGTTGTTGCTAAGATTGGGTTTTATGGGAACTGTCCCGTCACGATGCCGGGGACATGCCCCCAGGGCACGGGGCCCGGGGGGTTTTTGTGAAAGTCACGGGCAAAACCCCCAAAAGGCATTCTCTTCCCTCCGTGCTGTTCTGTCAGAGGGCAGGACCCATACGTCGCGTTAATTAGGGGTTATCCGGCCCCCCTGGAAGCGATACGGGGTCGGGGCCGACGCTGAGGGGATGTCGGTGTATATACAGCTGATACCGCCGCCGATCGCGCGACTCTGCTTTAGAGTGTGCGCGATTCTCAGGACGTATCCATACGTTCCAGGGTGCGTTAACTCCCAACGTCTGACGGTCCTGGATACGGCAAGGTCGTTATTAAGGGGTTAATGGTTTGCATTGCTTTTAAAGGGGTGTACTCACTATACAGTTTCATAGTTACGGCAAGCTTTTCTTCCCCTCTGTCTCCTCAGGCTGTGGGGGGTTCTATAGCAGTGATTGTCATATTTAGCTTCTCTGTAACTAGCTGAAACATTACAAAAAGCAGTGCAGGAGATCTAATATGTAAGTAAACAAAGCTACAAATGGTTTTAGGAGTGAAAAGAAAATTCTACTCAGTAAAAACAAGCCTTAAACTTGTTTGAGATCATTAGTTTTTCTTCCAGGCACAGTCATTCCTATTCTCTGTCCATATGTAGATACCCGAGTATGGTCTGGTATGCAAATATATTGACCAATATATTCCGAAAAAGTTTTCATTTAACTGTCCCATCACTTTGAAAGGCAATCTTTGTAGTGAGTAGACCCCTTTAGTGTTTGACTTATCAGGGGAAAAATTCTCCACCAAATGCGCCATTTCTGAGTGTCTGTAAGTTGGGCCCGATTTATGGCATTCTCCTCTTAAAGGGGTCATTCAACTATATTGATTTATCTTACCTGTTTTCTTGGTTTCATTCCTGAATTTAGGGGCGTTGTTTATGGCTTCACTAGGCTGCAGTAGAAGCCAGGTTGTAGCTCTGAGCAACCAGTGCTCTGGCAGAGTTCAGGAGAAATTGTACAGGTCTGCTGTAGATACATCGACCTGAGCAGCTTGTTGCAGAACCCATACAAGAGGGGATCTTCTAGGAATAGGGGCTGGACACTGTTAATGGACATATATTACAAAGTGTCTTGTATTTTGATATTAAAAAAATAAAATGCAATCCTTATGTACGTGAGACAAGACCTTTAATATAGAGGACACTTTTTTCACAATGTGTTAGGAAATTGTTCACAACCCAATTACATATTATATTATCTGACTGACAATTTCCCAGTCATTAAACTTCTTAAGAGCCAAACTTTTGGACCTCAGAATTTCCATATCAAACCTATAAAAACCTATCATGTAATCATAACCTCAGTTTATTGGGGTTTCTTAGGGGTACCCTAACATAGGAGCATGTTAGTACAAGTTCATTTAGTGGCCTCGAGTAGTTAAAGCCCGTTGCGGCTGAAACGTCAGAACACTGTAGGTGACCTCATAATGATTGAGGCTTGTTATATCATAAAGAAGACTCCATAAAAGAAGAGCTCGCTGCTATGATCAGAGCCATTTTGATGCGCTTTGGCTTTGACTTCTCTCACATGCCCACCTGGCATGGATTTTGGAGGTTCTAGCAGATAAAGGTTGTTTTTTCTTTAGCGGATTCCACTTGTATAGTAAACAACTTTTATTTTATTATAAAAATAGTTTAAAATATGAGCACAGTGGCAACATACAGCTGCAATATCTGCTCAGCTTACGCGTTTCGAATCATACTGATTCTTGTTCACAGCAGTCAACCTTGTTGTAAATGAGGGAGGGTGGGTGGTGTAATTGGATCTACTTCAATTAGGCCAGAGTGGAGGGACCTACAAAAGAGCAGTTCTTCTTTTAATGCATTAAGGCCTAGCTTAAATGGGTGTCCTGTATCACGAGCCAGATTATCATTCATGGGGTTTATTTTAATTAGAGTCTATGTTTTGTTATGTTGTTCTTGTAAATGTGGTTAATGTATAAATTGTAAAAAATTTATTTCAATATATATTGGCATTAACCTCTAAGCCCAGGGAAGGGCAAACCCTTCAGCCATGGTTCCATAGAGGTTACACCCCAGGGGCTCTTTTCCTCTCTGAGTGTTGGAGGATGACTCTTCGTGAGTTGGGGCTTTGCCATTTTTCAGTGTCATGTGATTTTAAATAAGTTGGGGAACCCATAAGTCCACTGATTCAGCGTTTCTCATGTCTTTCATTCATTTTTTTGGTTCTAATCATTTTGTCTGTCTGGAGTTTGGGCGATGGTCCATTATCACAAAGTCAAAGGGCCAAAATACATCTGCTTCCCAATACTGGACAGGGGCATAACTACCGGGGTAGCAGATGTAGCAGCTGCCACGGGGCCCGGGAACTTAGGGGCCCCGGGCCCCGGGCCCCGGGGAGCTGGGTACCACCTCTGTTACACGGTAGTTCGGCTCCTGCACCCGCAGCAGTGAACATGCTAGAGCTGCGGGGCTGGTGTACTGCCTCTGAAAAAAAACAAAAGTTAAATCATACCCCTTGACCCAATAGAAAATACGCTTTGTGTCCACACAAAACGCTCTTTGTTTTTGGTCGTTTTTTCAGAGTAAAAAAAATTTAGAACAAGTTCATTTTCTGTCGGATTTCCGCGTTCAAAAAATTTGTGGGTGGATCCTGATGCAGTAGATTGCTGACAGTAAAAAAATCCGCATTATACCTTCGACGCGGTTTTACAGTGAATGATGTACGGCCACTCAACCTGGTCAAAACTACTCATCAGATTCGAATCCTAAAAATCGCGTTGTCGGACGGAGTCTATTTTGACGCGGTTTTTAGGTCTTTTATTCTGCCAGATTTACAGTAGAAAATTAAGTCCCATGCAAGCCAATAGAGGGTTTTGGTCTTGACTCAGACATAGAAATGTTTGGTGTCCAAAATAGTTGAACAATCGAGAACAGCGCGTGGTCCAAATTTTAGATAAACGTCCAGGATATATAGAATGCGACAGCGTCAACTCACAGGTAAGTCCCCACCTGCTATCATCTATTGTCCTATAATCAGAGGTTAGTGATATGCAACTTGACCCTGTTGCAACGCCCTATTTCTGCTGGTCCCGAGGGTCAACCCTCCAACCCTCTACTTCCCAACCCAATAAATGACACCGCGACCGAGGTTGGGATTGAATTTGCCACAGCAGCCATTTTATTAACAAAAAATAAGTAATACATAAATAACGTAGGGAATGAGTATACTCTGTATACCCTTCCATCCATCCATAATACCATTCCCCAAAAAAAACATTCCCTTGAACATTTCCCGACACCCATGGAGAAGAACAATTGGGGCTGAGGTTCCCTTGGAGCTATGAAAAAATCATCATAAGTTCTGGCGAAAACTGTCACTCCTTTTCCTCGCAGATTTCCCTCAGAAGCCGTCTACCCCCGACTCAATGGGCACCAAAAGCGACCTCAGGTGGCTACGACTCTTCAATCAGCTCCAAGGACTCCTCTGCCCTGTGGAGCCCAACCTTTGCCAGGACCACTATCAAAATGGGTGCCAAGGTTGACCTGACTCCCCCCAATTTATACGACTACAAGGACCCCTCCCGCACAGCTAAGGCGTGCATGACCTCACGTTGCATCGCGCCCACTCTACGCCCAGCGCTCTCTCCACCCAGTCTAGAATTCCAGTGTCAATAGATCCAAACCAACAGCATTTAAATTACGCCGCGTCCCACCAAAAATTGCCTTCTACAGGCGCCGTTCTCTATGCCGCACAAAAAAAACACCATTTCTGCGAACAAAAGAGCAACCGCCCTTTTGACCATCTCCGTGCCTGGTTGATTGCCCACAACCGAATTGGCATGCCTCAATACCAGCCTTGGTACGATTGTCAGACCAAACGAATCAAACCCGGATAAAGGGGACCATAAACGCAGTTAAATCAAAACGCATGTCCTGTAATTTATTTCCACAGGAGCGTAGCCCAGATTTTCCTCCTACGTGAAAAAGACTCATGTCCGGGGGGGCGGTCCCAAACCGACGAAACCGCTGGAACTCCGGAAGATCTAGGCTCCATAAACTAGGCTCCCAACCAATACTCTCCTACCAATCACCATGCCACGTCTCGCAGGATTGGTAGGGGGCTGACGATGGCCGCTCGCCCCGCAATCTGCCGCGCTGCATGCCCAGTTGCACTTAACGAATGGCCAAAGATCCAAATAAGACGTTGGGCCGAATTACTACAAGATACACAGAACATAAAAGGAAAAATAAAGGGGGAAGGGTTTGGAGAGAAAAAAAACACGTAACATGCATCCCAATCACGACACAAAAACCACAAGACCCGGGATCCAACCCCCGGACCTTACTCCCCGTCATTAATCACCCGGATCTAAACAGAGGTTCCCCCCCCCACACTTTTGGGCCCCAGTCCACCGTAAAGGGGATGATCCATGCACCAATGCGGACGATATACGGTAGGCGAAGAAAGCGATCCGACTCCATCTACCAATTCCTCCGAACTGTCTCCGACACAACCTACCCAAACCAGCCAACCTCTTTGCGGCGTCAATACGAATATAAATAATGAATGCGGCTAATTAACTGGGCAGGCTCCAAACCAATGCGGGACAATTCAGCGCCGAATATTACCGCGGAGTAAATTGATTGGGACAAAAAGGTACCGTCAGCATGCACCAAAAGAGGACTTGACCCCTCTGAATGTTGATGCCGATAATTCTCAAAACAACAGATTGGACACATAAGGGAACCCCCAACTCCCCCCAAACACAACTTCCTACCCGTACCCGACTGATCCGTCTTTGACTTCCGAATCCATAATTCCAAGCCACTGCTGGTGTTATAAATGTCCTCCGCCAACAGACCACCCACCACTGCTCTACTGGGACACACCAGCTCCCCAATGCGTAAGGCGCCAAAGAATGCCAAGAAAAAAGCGAGTCGAAAAAGGGCCACCTCAAAATCAGAGGTACAGACCGAACATAACCTTACCCTTAAATGCTCTAAAAGCTGAAAGACCACTGGACAACGACCATCCACCAACGTCTTTCCCCATCTAAGCCCCTTTAAAGCCTATGACACCACGAAAGTTTTCGTAATATCACTCAGGCCCCGAGATTTAAAACAAAAATCCAATGCCGCAATAAAACGAGACATCCTTGAGACCGACCATCCTTCGTTTGACGCGTGGCCTATAAAGCAAAGCAAAGCTCCAGCTCTCTCCTCATCTGAAATTAGCGGACCCAAACCTTCCACCCAACGCTTCCACAAAGACTAAGAAGCCATGTAGGCATCCCAAGTCCCCTTGGTTAGCGATGCCCTGAATAACTTGTCTGCAGTATCGAAACCAAGCTCCACAACTCCTTTGGACACTCCACTCCAACAGCCAAGGCAACCAGGGACAGATCCCGAAAATGCTCCCACTGCAAATGAGATAAGGTATCAGCTAAGTTGTTTTGCATGCCCGGCACATGAACCACCACTACCCACGCGTTCAATCCCAAACAGCGTAGCACCAACCGATGCAGTAAATGAATGGAGAAGAGGCTGACAGGGTGTAAATGGCTTGCACTACTGACAGGTTGTCGCGGTGAAAACAAACCTTTTTATTCCTAAGCCGCCCCAAATCTCAACCACCACCACTATAGATAACACCTCCAAAAAGTGCCAAATTTCTTTTCAAACCAGCCTCCACCCAATCCGCTGGCCATTGACCCGCGCACCAATCTCCTTGGCAGTATGCCCCAAAACCAACACCCCCGCTGCATCCGTAAAAATTTCTGTCTCTTCATTGCTAACCACCTTGTCCAAAATAATGGACCGGCCATTATACCTCATCAAAAAGGACTGCCACACCCTCAGGTCCTCCTTAAGCTCAAGCGTCAACCCAATAAAATGATGAGGCGCCTGAACACCTGACATCGCAGCAGCCAGACGACGACAGAACTCCCTACCCATCGGGATCATTCGACAGGCAAAATTGAGATTGCTCAATAATGACTGTAAATCTCGCAGAGAAATTTTTTTCATCACGAGGACTCTTGAAGCCTCCACCCTAAGGGCAAATAACTTGTCTTCTGGCAAGCGACGTTCCATCGTCACAGAATCTATGCAAATCCCTAAAATTAAGTGAGGTGGTCGGACCCTCAGTCTTGTCCAGAGCCAACAGAATTCCAAACTGGCCAGCCACCCACTGCAGCGATGCCAACAGCGACCCGCAAACCACGAGTCTGCCGGGCCAACACAAAGAAAGTCATCCAAATAGTGAATAATGGATGACACCCCAGAGACGTCCCGAACCACCCATTCGAAAATGGAAACTACAAAGAAAAAACTTCAAGTTAAGAACAAGAGATGCACAAACCCATCTTGGGTAAACATTGATCAACAAAGAACGACCCATACCAAAAACACCCAAGTAAATGGACGCTTTCCGGATGAACCGGCAGCAGTCAGAAAGCGGATTCAGTGTCTGTCTTGGCCATGAGAGCCCTCCGGCCGTACCGCCGCATCAAATGACGTGTAAAACACAAAACAAAGCTTTGGGTCAATACCATCATTGACCGATAACCCTTTTGGGAAGGACAAGTAATGGATCAAATGGAACTTATTGGGCTCCTTCTTTGGAACACCCAGCGGGGAAACCATCAGGTCGGGAACCGGCATTTCCCCAAACGGATCCGCCATTCTGCCCAAGGAAACCTCCTTTGCCAACCATGGTTGCCTGAGGAAGGCTCACAGAGCTGAAACGTCGCACCATGCTCATCTGAGTATGTATTGATCTGTTTATTTGCACAATAAAACGTCTGGAGGAATGGATGTGCTGCTTCTACCTCTCTTTTTTTTTGGACAATAGAAATGTTTGGTAGCATTTTTTGACCTACAATCCGGTGGAAGAACGAACATGTTTCAAGGTTTTTGTAAAAACAGCTATATTTAAACTTACTAAGTGGTATTTGGAGGGTGAACTGACAGGATCACTGGGGATTCTCAAGATATAGGATGGGGGGGGAAAACCATCGATAATGTTGGGGAAGGGAACGTAAAAAAGTGGCCCAAATCTAAGCTGTTACGGGGATGTCATAACCAATCTCTGATACAAAAGATTTTAAACAAATGTGGAGTATTACTGGTTGTTTAGTTTTTTTTCTTTCCCCCTTTCTCCTTCTTTCCTTAGTGTTTGCGTTGTCATTGTCTTTATTGATTTCTTGAGGCTGGGCGTTCAAAGAAGCTTAGAGAGAAATGAAAGGTGTGTCTGCTTCTCGTACCACTATTATATTCCACAACCAACTCTTTTGGACTTGGTTCAAAGTGGCATAAAGTAAACCAATTTAAAAATGGTGTAAGGTTAAACCTGCTCCAGATTTCTGAACACTATGATACATGCGGCACATTGTCATACTCTATAGTCTAAATAAAAACTGTCTTAGAGTCAGACACTATTGATAAATCTGCCCCAGGGTGTTTGCAGTGTGTGCCAGTGAGGTCCTAGTGAGCTGAAACTTGGTATTACACCTTCCAAAGCTTCTGATTTACCTCTTTTAGATTGCTTGTACAGAGCCGGTTATTCTCTTGTGATGAATTGATCTTGGAGAATTTATCTTTGCAATAAAGTAAGTACAAGGCAAGTCCCGGGCTATGAACAGGATAGGGGGACCTGTTAGTTTGTTCTTAAGTTGAATTTGTTGCAAATCGGAAAAAGATATAATTAATTACATGTTTTAACAGCACAAAAGTTTTTTTTTTTGTTTTGGATAGTGCAGGGAAGGGTTTTTTTATTTGTTTTGCATGTCTGTGCCCTGTTAAAGAAGATTTCACCTCTATTTTCACCTCAGTGTGCTGGCTGTGGTTGTTTGGAACCTGTCGATTCCACAGTACTATCTGCTGTACAACGAGGAATTACAAGGTGACAGCATTCCCCATAAGTCTCCATTTGTAATTTGGGGACAGATGTTAGGTCGGAACAGTGTAAGTCGGGGACCTGCCTGTACATTAAAGAGGAAAGCGCTATTGAATTTTTTTTTACAACACAACTTAAATGGACTGCATACTTTAGGCTATTTAAAGGCGGTTTTGCCCATGATGTAAATTGATGTGGGAACCCTGCAAATTAAAAAATAACAATGTTTCATATATTCACTCATTATTAAAAATTCTCTACAATTTTTGTTTTAGCAATTACCTTAGTGATATTATAGTGTGCAGCTCGTCTCCAGGGGATAGACCTGTCATCAGAGCTTCTTGGACCTAGGCCGCACATGCTCAGACATCACCTCTCCTTCAGGCAGCTACTGTCAGTCGCTTCCCTGCTTAGTAATCAAACACACTCACTGCTGAGCAAGTGTTTAATGCCGAGGTGCTCTTCATTTATTCAATCCTTAGTAATTAATTAGTCACAATACAGTGTAAATAGAGTAAAACAAACCTCAATAAGGTATGTGCATTGAGACAAAAAAAAATCCCATTTGTGACTCCTGCATGTGAAATTTGAAACCTAAGACCCTATGTTATAAGACAGAAGTACTAACCACTTCAGTTACAATGAAACATTCTAACAGGTTTATAAACGACCTTTGTTTGACTAGTGTGGCACACTGTGGGGAAAAGCATTGGTGTTGTTGTCAGCTGCTGGGTCACATGATTTACCCGTTCAAACAAAGTGAACACGCCCCCTTTTGAGCACACTTAAAAGCTGAAAATAGGGCCATAACAGGATGTAATGCCTTTGTGGCAAAATCCTTCTTTATATCCATTCTTCATAATTGGCTCACTAAGTAACAATTTTTAGGTCGTGTGATGGGGGGCTGCAGGGAGGTTTAGCGTTATAATACTGAATGCTTTCTGAAGGTTATTGGAATTGTTGTTTGTGAAGACGAAGCTATATTAAAGTTTTTTAGTTAGAGGGTGACGTTTAGCTGTGGCTGTTTCTGGGGGCTATTCAAGCTGGGTTGTAACAAAGCAGTGGTTGTGTTGAGCTTTGGCTCTAGATTAATGACAATTATCCAAATTAATAAGGGCTTCCTTACCAAAATGATTGGCTTTGAACATGAAAGGAAAGGTAAATGAAGAATATTACCACATAAATTGTAGACTTGATTTTGGTTTGTTCAGGAGATAAAGAAGATTTTATCTTCTCTTAGAGCACACAAGTTTCTTTGGTCACCGACCACCTCTCCCTGCTCTCTCTCTTATCTCTTATTGATCCAAGCTGCCGTCAGTCAGTCCGACCATGGTGAGTTCACTTTCCTGCCGAGTCTTATCTCTCAGCACAGATGCTATGTTAACCTAAAGGTAATCTTCGAAAGTTTTTAAGTTCCAAAGCTCTTTTTGCCCATGTACATTGCTAATTTACTCAAACTCCAGCACTTCCTGTACTTAATACAAAGCTATATTTCATTTACTAATTCAAAAGTATTTTTTCAAAGCTGATATTTCTAATCATTGCTTTAGAAACCACCCACAGCCAGAACAGGAAGTAAGAGTCTGAAAGTATCGGGTGATTCTGTGAAATAGCATGGTCGAGGGGGACAACCTGTAAGTATTTAAATTTTACGTTGAAATGATTAAATAAGTTTGGATGAATAAATCACCCAAATAAACTCAAATTCCTATCCTTAAATTGGGGTTAATTTTTGCCAATGTTTTAGGGGGTGTTAAAGTACCAGCTCCATGGTGCCTCAGTCTGGCTGCACTCTAGTGCAGCACATGCCATCATGTCACTGATATAGTTACCAGAAAACCAGAAATTATATGATATGAAAGGGACATAACAGACTTCGCACCAGAAGTGGTGATGTATCGGGAGTATCATTTCTTTTTGGCTCTTTTTATTTTATGTGTTTTTACATTAGATTTTTTTAACATTTTTATTGTTGTAATTGAGAGAATATAGTAAAAAAAAAAAAAAAAAGATGCAAAAGATTCGCCAAAATTCCATTTTTTATAAATGTGTCACTTTTTCAACACGGACATTTATATAGGTGATATAAAATTTTAGGGTTCATTACGGGCAGGGCTCCTAATAAGTAGCAGTTAAGCCTGTTATGTTTTTTTACTAATATTTTTTTGTGTGCATTTTGCTATTATTTTATGTGACATATTGGCACACCCGACCCTTAAGGTCATAAAAAGATCTAGTTTTGGACTTCCGGTTCCGGCTGGCGGTATGAAGGGATGGTGGTGAGAGCAGTGCTCCGGACCAAGCTATAAGAACGGGCCTCCCGCTCACAATTACCGGCCACGACGGCGGCACTAAGCGCTGACATCCGAGCACGCTCCGGCGGTCAGATCGGGCACAGGCAGCAGCGCGAGGGGAACCGGGGAGGCAGTGGGACCCGCAAACTATACAGGCAGCATGGCGGCCAAGATGGCGCCCGATTCCCTCCGCGGGCGACCAGGAACGGCAGGATCCCTCCAGCAGACAGCCCCAGGGTCACAAAGAGGAGGAGGCAGCAACATGTCAAAAGTCTTTCAGGAGGAAGAGGGTAACACGGGGCAAGCATTTTAAATTGTGATTAACTGGAGCTAATGTTGCTCCATGATTGACCCAGCAATAACAGCCAGCCTTTGGAGTGCCACAGTAAACTATATCAGTTACATCAATCTGTATCTTACCTCGCTTCTGCCCTGCAGGAGAAGTATCCTCTCAAGCTTCACAGCTTATAGAATTTGAAACAAAGATTAAGCTGCGTGGAAGATGAATTTGCAAGGGTCCAGAAGCTCCATGCATAAAGCACTTAAAGAAAACCGGCATTTATTGGAGGCAAAGCATTGCGGACTGTAAGTGAATCGCTCAAGGAGCAATAATTTGCGGGTCATGGAGTCCCAGGAGGAGTGTAAAAGCTTCAACTCTACCACAGTTATTGTGCAGAAAGAAATCTTTCTAAAGCGATGGGCTTTAGATAATGCCTTTAAAGGTGGAGCGGGTGCACAAGAATTGAACCCCATAAGTGAGCTAAGGGACTCTAAATCTAGAAAGGCCGAGACCTGTTATGTTAAAATACCTGGACTTTCGGACCCAACAAAATCTTCTAATGCAAGCTTACAGAAGAGTGGAAGCAGTAACAATATGAAGGGAGTGAATATTGATGTATTTGCAGACTATTCTGTTGAGGTTTCCAAAAAGAGACGTTGCTTTTATAAGGACATTTGTTCTGCGGTAGTACGTAAGAGAGTTTAAATTTGTGTGCAGTATTCCAGGGTAATGAAATCTTTCCGGACAATGGTAAACCCTATCTCCTGCTGCACCGGAAGAAGCAGCAAAGGGGTTAGCCTCTATTTCTAGCCCAAAGATCGCAAGGAGGGGGGGTGCGTGGGGAAGGGAGGAGGACTATGAGGGGGGATCAGGAGTCCTCACAATCTCAGGGAGGCACTCTTCACCTAGGACTTAAGTCAAAGAGGCTCGCCCAGGCAATCACGGGGACATTTATGGTGACAAATATCGATCGTCACAAGATGACATCTAGTCTATGGGGGGATGTGTTGAGCAACGGGCTTCATCCTCGTTTATGAAAACATTGTGTTTGAATTGTGGTTATGGTTTTAGTTACGCAGGTTGCTGTTGTATAGGGGTACATCAGGAATACTGAAACAGCAGTAAAGTTAATAGGTGTCTGTGTAGGAATATCTTATTAATAGGGAGGGAAAGGATGTGGAGATGGAAGGAAAAAAGTCAGGTAATACTAAGGGAGTAAAGTAAGGAGGGAGAGTTGGGTGTTTTCTCTTCATACGGGAAAAAAAGGGAAGTCAATGACAGGGGAGGGTAGGAAAGTAGTAAGGTGGTGGTTTGTTGCAATTGTAGTGTTGATCTTAACTTCACTTGGTTCCATTTATCCAATATGAGATCCCAATATGTTGAAATTTAATTTGTTGGAATGTCAAAGGATTACGGTCCCCACTAAGAGGAACAGTGGTATTACGTCACCTGAAGAATGAAAAATTAGAATATCGGCCATTACTACAGGAGACTCATTTCGGAGAGGGGGATTTTAAGAGCAATGCAAAAAAATATGGGTGGGAGAGAAGTATGGGGTTCCCCAGCAAAGGCAATGGAAAGTCAGGAGTAATGATTCTGTTACACAAAAATCTCAGTATGCAAATTTCATTTTCCCGCAGCAGGGTTGGAGAGGGGAGGTGGCTAAATGTTGTTCTCCGATACTCCAGCGGGCGCTATTAGGTATATAACGTATATTTCTCCAATGGAAATGTGATAGATCATTTTTTTTACAAATTTGGAGCAATGTATACTCCAAGGTTAACAACCCTATTATCCTTCTAGGGGTTAGAGATTTCAATAGTTGGGTTTGAGCAGCCAGGAGGATTGGAAGAGAACTGATTCACTCCCGGATGTCAGGGGGGATGCGAGGGGGTCTTTGTTGAAAGAAACACTGCACGAGAATGCGCAGGGTTGGTGTATATATGGCGGTTTCACAATCCTGCGAAAGGACAATTAGCGCATTTTTCTCATGGAGACATCCTGGTTCGGTATAGGGACTATTTTTTTGGACTTCTGGGAAAACCTCACAAAGCAAGTTAAGAAGGTGAGCTGGGATAGGGGATTTGGTGCATTTCGCGTTCCAGCCCCGGTTAGCATCAGCCCAGGTACTGGCGTCGCTGCTGTTTTATTCGGGGCTCGGGCCCCGAATAAAAACCCTGGTGCCAGAGGTCTCCCGGGGCTCCAGGCTCTGCGCTGGGCTGGAGCACCGACTGGCCCTTTTAGCTGCTTTGTGCGTCCGCTGGACGCACAACAGTGAGGGCTTCTGCGGGGCAGAGGGCAGAGAGCGAGCGCTCCCTGCCCGAGACAGTGACGACCAGCAGGTCTGACACGCGGCCGGCTCCGAGGTCCTTCACAGCGCTGAGGACCCGCCGCGGCCCCATGCGCCTCAGCCAGCAGCGTCGCGATGGACGTGATGTCATCGCGACGCAGCCTCTCCTCGGGCGCACAGCGCGTCCAATAGGCCGTGCGCTCGAGGGCTGCGGATGGAGCGCGGGCTGAAGTGAGGACGGCAGCGCGCTCGGCCGGGGGTAGTTAAGGTGAGTATTAATGTTGTTATTTTTAAACAAGTTTTCTGTCTCAGTGCCCCCATATAATTGACTGTGCCCCTATAATGCCTCTGCCTGTGGCCCCCATATCCCTGCCTGTGGCCCCAATACGCCTGCCTGTGGCCCACTATGCCTGCCTGTGCCCCTATTATGCCTGCTATTGGCCCCAGACAACTGCCCGTGCCCATTAATGCCGCCTGTGGCCCCATACGCCTGCCTGAGCCCCCATACGCCTGCATGTGGCCCCATACGCCTGCCTGTGCCCCCATTACGCCTGCCTGTGGCCCCCATATCCCGCCTGTGGCCCTCATATCTCCTTGCTGATGCCCCTATATATGCCTTGCCTGTGGCCCCCATTATATGCTGGTGCCCTATATTGCCTGCCTGTGGCCACCATATGCCTGCCATGTGCCCCTAATGTGCTGCCTGTGGCCCCCATATATGCCTGTGCCCCTTAATATGCTGCCTGTGGCCCCATATACTGCCTGTGCCCCTATTTGCTGCTGGGGCCACCATTTATGCTGCTGTGCCACCATACGCACTGCTGGGGCCCCTTACGCCTTGGTCCTGTGGCCACCATACCGGCCTGCCTGTGCACCTATAGGCCTGCCTAGGGCCCCCCATACACTGGCCCGTGGCCCCATATCCCTGCCTGTGGGCCCCCTTTCCCTGCCTGTGGGCCCTTTATAACTGCCTGGGGCCCCATTTACTGCCTGTGCCCCGTATATGCCTGCTGTGGCCACCATATGCCTGCCTGTGCCCCTATTGCCTGCCTGTGGACCCCATATACTGCCTGTGCCCTATATGCCTGCCTGTGGCCCCAATACGCTGCCTGTGATGATGCCACCATACGCCTGCCTGTGCCTATATGCCTGCTATGGCCCCCATACACTGCCTGGTTGGCCCCCATATCCCTGCTGTGGCCTCCCCATCCCTGCCTGTGGCCCCCTATACGCCGGTGCACCTATATGCCTGCTGTGGCCCCCATAATCCCTGCTGTGGCCACCCATTATACTGCCTAGTGACCCTATATGGGCCTGTGGCCCCCATATACTGCCTGTGGCCCCTTATCCCTGCTGTGGCCCCCCCATATCCTGCCTGTGGCGGGGGACCCCATATATCCCTGCCTGTGGCCCCCCATTTACTGCCTCACGTGACACGTTACCTTATACTGCCTAGTGGACCCTATATTACTGCCTCAGTGACCCTATATACCTTCTTGTGTCCACTTTATACTGCCCTCAGTGCCCCATTATACTGTGTGGTCTCCATATACTGCTCGGTGGCCCTAATGTACTGCCTGTGGCCATATAATGCCTGTTGCCGCCTCAATATACCTGCTGTGGCCCTATATACCTGCCGGTGGCCCCATGTATCTGACTGTGGCCCCATATTTACTGCTTCAAGTGCCCCTATATACCTAACTGAGGGGACTGCTTACCTATAATTAAGGAGTTGCTGGAAATGTGAGGATTCTAAGATATTTGTGTCAAATCTGCAGGGACGAGTATTGGCGGGAGCAATCAGCTGAAGGTGTGAAGGATGGGAAGTAAGAAAAAGGGGGTACCAATGGTAAGAGGAAAAAACGTTGAACTGACGCTGATCAGAAATGACGTCTCGGTTTGTCACTAAATGTAAACTGCGTGTTTTAATTTAATATGTCTGCTGAGTCTACATACACTAGTATCTACCACTATCTTGGTCCCTGTATGGCTGGTTAATATATGTCTCTAGGGCCTGTGTTCTTGCAGTGGATAGTCACATGTGGGGGTTACGTTTCAGTCAGGGGTCTGGCAGGATTATTTGAGCCTTAAGTGTTATAGTTTGGCGTCTTGGTTGTAGGAGGGTTTTAGTAATACAATCACTTGTCTGGTAGTTTTTGTCTCCATGTGTAGGTGAGTTTAGGGGTGATGTTTAGGGGTATTGTCATATGAAGAGTGAGGAAAAGTTCTGAAAAAGTAAAATTTGTCATTGGTGGATTTTTACTGTACAGTGAATGTGAGGAGAGGCGGGATCTGTGTGGGATGTGCAGAAAATTAGTGACAGGAAACAGAAGGTTTTTCTCTGTAAAAAAAAACATCCGCAGTTCCAATGAGGCGGGAAAAACACAAAGGGCCCGTAAGCCGGCCGGATGTTTTAGGACCCTAGCAACGCCCCTGGCATCAGCATACGTTGAAGCTTAATAAGGGGGCCTATATTATGGCGTTTCCTTCTCTTTGGTAAATGACGAGCATATTCGGGACCTCTAAAGAGTGGTGGGGGGAATACAGAGAGTGATAATGAGGAGCAGGCCCGGTAATGTGTTTTTGTTTCATATTGGGATTGCGCCCAAAGATGTTTTACGGGGCGGAAATTATGGGTTATCTAGCCTCAAAAAAAAAGGGAAAGTAAACCAGGCACTAGCAGAAGCCACCTTACCCTACACTGCGTGGGGGGCATATTCCCCAGTTCTACAATCCCCCACATCTGATTATCAAAGAGAAATGGGTTTCAAGGAAAGCGGTCTAGGAGCTGTATCAAGGGTCGA
>JAODAL010050039.1:0-27727 GCA_025379985.1 Phyllomedusa bahiana | reverse complement strand
CATTTGGGGATTTTGAATGTATATAAACCCTGCTGGACGCACCTGGATTTCAGACCCCAAATACCCCCAAAAAATCAGAAAAAAGCACTTTTCAGAGAAAAAAGGCCCTTCTGAGACAAGCTGAGACACCCCCAGAAATCGCTGTAAAAAAATTTCCGTTTTTTTCCCGAAAGCGCTAATTCACCCCCCAAGCGCCCCTTTCCCTGCCCAGTACGTGGGGAGGGGGTGTGAGCCCCCCACCCGGCGCCCCCTGGGGTTTCCTTTAAAATATTTGGGGGAAACGTCACAAAAATCCCCCGGCCCCCTCTGATTCGGCTTCATTTTCTGCACATGTCAGGGCGGGCTATCCCTTTTCCCCCCCCATAGCGTTTTGGGCCCCATGTGGGCCCATGTGATCGCAGCCTTTTTTATAAAATCAAAAGCACATTTCCCCCCTTTTTTCCCCCAATTTCCCCCCAAAGTTCGACTTGGGTCCGAACCCAAAGGGGTTTTTTCCTGAAATTCAAACCAAATTTTTCCACTTCTTTAAGAATCCCAATTCCCGCCCATCTCTAATCCCCAATTTAATGGGAAACCCCACGCATCTAAAAGCAGGTCTGCACAGAAAATTTCCCTTTGCGGTGGCCTTGATGATCTGGCCCCCCCCAAAGCAGAATGTTTTGCAAGTATGAGCTAAAGTCTTTAATTTTTGATTTTTTTTAAATGTTTCACCTTTTAAAAAACAAATTATACATATTTGTAATCATATCTATACAGCAATAGAATAAATATGATGTATTATTTCTAATTCAAGGTGCACTGTGTAAAAACAGAAAAAAAAAGATTTGCTGTTTTTTTTAAATTTTCCCAGTAATAAGAATTATAAAAATTTTATCCAATAAAAATATTTTAGCCTAAAAAGTCCCAAATTAAAATTTAAAAAAAACTCCCAACTAACGGCACCCTTCCCTAATTTAAAAAACAGGGTGTCTCGGGGTTCTTTTTTGATACCCCCAAAGATTCGAAATTTTGTTTTTTAACAAGGGTTCCAAATTTGAGGACAACAACTTTTGGCATGGGAGTAAAAATGGTTTTGAGGGTTTAACGGCAGCAAGTTTTAAAAATTTTTTTGTTAATCTAAGAAGCAGAAATGGGGAATCTCTGCAGTAAGTGTAGTGGAGATGGGGTAGCTGAGACTTTGAAAATGACATATATAATGAGTATAGAGGAAATGACCCCGGTGTCCAGTAAATTCTAGAGAATTTTTCTAGGCAACTGGACACATGTAGGCACAAAAAATTTTTTCTAGAATTTTTCCAAATTCCAAAATTTTTTGGGGAATTTTGCTTTTTTGGTTTTTATTTTTTTTGTGTTTAGCAAAAAATTTTGGGTTTTTTAAAATTGTATAAAGATAATCAAAAACGGGCCTTAGGGAACATATAAAAGGGGTCTGGGGGCCCAAGGGGGGGTGTCAAACTGGGGGCCCCCCCCAGCTGGGGGGGAAAACTACAACTAACCAATAAAAATTTTGGAAAAGAAAAAAAAACCCTTAAAAAAAAAGTTTATTTTTTAAAAATGAGACATATTCTTTAAAATATGTAACGGTAGGCTACATTGAGCAACTTGCTTTTTTTAAAGTCCGGTAGTCGGCAGTGGGAGAGCAGGAAAAACAAAGTCCAAAATGGCGAGATTTCCCGGCGTGTCCACGTTGCTGACGCCCAATGGGGGAGAAACAGAAAAGGGAAGGGGCCCTGGGAAACCGTGTGACTTTTTGGGGGGTAGCCCCCTCCCCCCTTCTTCAAAAAAAACCTAATTTCCTTGGAATCCCTTTCCCCTTTTACTTGTAAGGGTGATGGAAACCTTTGGAAACCAAGAAACGGGTTTACATTTTGGATAAAACCAAAATTAAAAAAAGGGAACACGTGGGTTAAGTTTTCTCATTAAATACCTAGGGGAGCTAAGGTGTTCATTTTTTAAAAATATCCAAAATTTCTTTTCTGAAGCGGGGTTTTGTTTCTAAGTTTCTTATTATTCGGGCCCCTGTCCTTTCTTCTAAAACGCACCATTTGAGATCCGTTATTGGGTGTTTTTAAATGCTCTAAAAAGGGTTTTGGCCCCCGTCTTTTTCCCGAATTTTTTTTTTTTTTGTTCATAAAATTGGTTCAACATAATTTTAGCTATTCCGTATAGGGGAAAATTTTTTTTGTTCTGTGATGCGGTTTTTTATTTGTCGTGTAGTTTGCCCACTTTGCCCCCGAGCATGGGAAATTTGGGGGAAGTATACCCCCCCCTTTTTGAAATTACAAGAAAAAACTTTTATGAAAGATTTTATATCCTTTGGTATAATTTTTTCAGAGGATAGGCTCTATTATAAACCCCAAAGAAAGAACCCTTATGGGAAAAAATTTATAGAAAAGGGTATAAAAAAGAAGACTGGAGAAATTTGGGCAGAAGAGGTCGGGCTGCTTAATAGAAAAGTTTTAAATTTAAAATTAAAGAAAAAAAAGGGGGAAAAAGAGATCAGAGGTTAAAGTTCCTTAGTATTTTTGGGCCAACACACGGTTTTAATAAGAAATTTCCATCAAAAAATTTGGGTTACAAAATTTCAAAAAAATCCCAAATATGGTAAAAATTTTACCCAAACCCCCAAGTTTTTTGTTTCCCGAAAGGGACGGATGTGGGAAACACAATTGTGTCCTCAAGCTGAAAAAAAAACAAAATTTTAAAACCAAACAACGGGAAACAAATTAAAAAACACAGGCACCTTCCCGGTCCCTTTAATTCCCTGCAATTTTTTAGTGCAAAAATTTCAAGGGCCCTCATACCCAACACTTTCCTACCAAAGGATATAAAATCTTTCATAAAGGGTTTTTTCTTTTTAATTCAAAAGGGGTGGTATACTTTTCCTAAAAATCCCCATGCGGCAAGGGTATGGGTTTCCAAACCCAAAACCGACAAAAAAAAACACGCTTTAACAAAAACTTAAATCCCCCCTATAGGGAAAAGTCTAACTTATTTTAACCAATCAATGAACAAAAAAAAGAAAAAATTCGGAGAAACGACGGGGGCCCCAAACCCACTTTTTAAAGAGCATAAACACACGTAACGGTTCTAAATTGGTGCGTTTTAGAAAAAAGGAAAGGCAGAATAATAAGAACTTAGAAACAAGCCTGCTTCAGAGAGAATCATTTTGGATATTTAAAATGAACACCTTAGCTCCCCTAGGTATGAATGAGAATCTTAACCTACATGTCTTTTTATAATTAGGTTTTATCTATATGTAACCTGTTTCTTGGTTTCCATGGTATCCATCATGACTACAAGTATAAAGGGAAGGCATTCCAAGGAATTACTGTTTGAAGAAGGGGCAGGACTAGCCCCGAAACGTCACACGGTTTCCCAGCCCATTCCTGTCTGTTGCTCCCCGAGTGGCGTCAGCACACGTGGACACGCCGGGAGTCTCGCCATATTTGGACTTTGTATCCTGCTCTCCCACTGCCGACTACGGACTTTAACGGAACGCAAGTAGCTCAATGTAGCACTACCAGTTACATATTTTAATGAATATGTCTCAGTAATAAAGTATCTTTTTTAAGGTTATTTTTGCTTGCCACTTTATATTGGTTGGTACATGTCATGGGATTAGGGAGATCCCTTTATAGCAAGCATATAGCAGTGTTGGAGAGCTACAATATTTTGCAATATATGCCCATTTTTCTATAATTGGGAAACTACAACTCCCATGATGCCCACGGTTATAGATTATACAAATGCATGACGGGAGTTGTAGTTTCCAAACAGCTGGAGGGCCGCAGTTTGACACCTGTGGTCTATGGTGTAAACAATTAGTAAAAAGTATAAAGCACAAGCGCCAATATAAGAGAGAGCTGCTGAAAAAATGTCAAGGGATTACTCTGCCTATTTCCCAAACTTAAATTACCAATTATATATAGAAACAAATGACACCAGCGCTAACTCTTCTATATGTCTCCCAACTAAATGTAGCAACTTTCCAGAAAATAAAATAGCTCAACAATCACTGTTGATGGAAGCAATGGTAAACACCTGATCCAGTGGTTAGTCCACAATCAGCTCTTCTACCCTAATCAACTCCGTATCTCACAACTAAAGGTCATTATAAAATACACATAAAAGCACCAAAAATTACAAGAACTCTTGCAACGTACCTAAAAGCTCTTTCCATAAACTGCATCCGATCAGATTATATCCACAGCGATCCACTTCACTGACAAAGTAAGGAACAGAACGTTCGTGTTCAAATTAACCAAGCGCTCCGGCCGGCAGCGCTCAGATATTCAACACGTAAAAACTAACTGGTAGACTATGGTGACGTCACCTAGACTATAGAGGCTTGTCCAATATAAAAACACCAACGCGTTTCGGAAGAAATCACGGCTTCCTTCATCAGGGATTCCTGGATCAGGTGTTCGCCATTGCTTCAATCAACAGTGATTGTTGAGTTATTTTATTTTCTGGAAAGTTGCTACATTTAGTTGGGAGACATATAGAAGAGTTAGCGCTGGTGTCATTTGTTTCTATATATACTATGGTGTAAACAGTCAAGTAGGTTTATGAGCATAACAGCATCAGTCCAGCTATGTCACTTATTTTCTCTCCCTCCCAATTGCTGGGGGTACTGGCCCTGTAAGAGAATTGCAATATTGACAACATAGGACCCTGTAATAGTCCAACAATTATCAGTAGTCCAACATTTACAAATGTCCCATCCTGACCTGGGGTCTGTCAAGTATTAGATGGAGGATCAGACAGTCTGCTTAGCTACTGCAATCAAAGAGTTCACTTTCAAAGATCACAAAGGGGATGTAGCTAAACAAGAAAATGTTGAAACAGTGATAGATGTGAAGCATTGCTTGGGGCTCAGGGCCACATGGGAAGATGATGGGCATATGGGGCTTGAAAGATGGCCAAGTATTAGGCTTTAAGAAAGTTTATATTAGGGCCAAAATGTTACATGCACTGTATGTGTGTCCTCTAAGATTAAATAAAGAAGATACTATATTTACTAATATGTAATAAAATGTTGTCTAGTCAGTGGAATTTTTCTACAAGGTATAGCATAAACTTAAATATACACATATAGTTTACCATAATTATACAAAATAAATAAAGAAATGGTGAGTAAGGGCATGTCCCTACGGCAAGGGTTTTCGGCCGGTTTCTCAGCCGGTTTGCGGTTTTGCAGACCGCCTGAAAAACCAGCCGAAAATGAGCACAATGGTGCTCTATGGAAAACCTGTGCAGCTGTCCCCACTGTATGGGTTTTCCGTCCGGCGGTTTTTCTGCCCGCGGTCCGCCTGCAAAACATTGTGGAAGCACAATCTTCCGTCCGGTTTTCGGACGGAATCTGTACTTGTGAATGTGAAGGGCTTTTCTTCGCTCATCGCGGAGAAAATGCGTCCCCCCCGCGGCCATGGGGACAGCCGCAAAACGGGACAAATACCGGCCGGGTAAACCGACCGGTATTTGTCCTCTGCATTGGGGACGCACCCTAAGAATTTAAAATAAGAAGCCGAGTGGAGTGGCAAGGAGCAGAGACACTGACAGGAGCAGTAATATGCACTTAAGATGGCACCAGGAATGTCTGTATGGCACAGAAGTATCATATACAGAGGAAGGTCAAAGCCCACCATAGTAGGCCCTGATCTTTGAGACTTTGTGCAAAGTCTAGTAAAGAAAATTACTATATACCCACAGTGCATTTACACCAATGTGCAATGACCAAACATTTTCAACATGTGTTAGGGTACATACACATAACAAATTGGAATAATCTGTTCAGGGTGATATCTTTAGATTTCTGCTGTGGATTTTTGCTATGCATGCAGGAGATTTTACTACAGATAAACGCCATTATTAGAGTAATCTACATCCTGTCTACCCATCCCAGAAGCCACATGAAATTCGTGTCAATAAGTGACATTTATCCAACGATTTGCAAATCAGTATTGAAAAAATGTGAACCATATAAAGTTTGGTGCAAGCTCCCAATAAATAACAGGGTGCAACTTAAATGGGTTTTGCCACGATCTCATTTCATACCTCCTGTATCCAGATCTTCAGCTCTCTGTGCTCAGAAGGGGGAGTGTGTGATTTGTTTGAACTGCATATCATGTGACCCAGCAGAACGACATCACCATGCCTTTCCTCTTTATAGTCAAATAAAGGTCTGTTAATGTAAAGCATTGTGAGTAGCTGAGAGGTAAAGTTTTTGTCTCCAGGCAAAGGGTCCTAGGTTCAAATGCCTGCAGGAACAAAACCTCTGTTTTTTTTTCTTTATCAGTGCACATACCTCATTGAGGTTTCTTTTTTTATTTATTTGCATTGTTTGACTAATTACTAAGGAGTACAGAGGACAGGAGTAGAGTGACAGCACCTGGGGTTTGAACACTCAGTAGCTGCCTGAGAGGAGAAGTGATATTTGAGCATGTCTGACCAGGACTGAGGAGCTCTCAGCCCTGGTCCTATCCCCTGGAGACAAGCTGTAAGCAATGGATCCCTAAAGGGGCAGCTAGAAAAGAAACGGTGCAGAATTTTTAATAATAATGAATGGTGAAAATGTTTATTTAATTTGCAAGCTTACCACGTCAATTTTACTTCGGCAAAACCCCTGTAAAGGCAGAAATGACATGGATTCCGCACTGAAATTTCTGTAAACGAGATCTAAATGATTTAAAATAAAATTATTTTAGCTGTTTAATAAAACATTAAGCAGTTTTCTTCCAAGCTGTTATACTTACGATGCAGTATATTCCAATGACTAACCTACATAATCTACATTACCCAACATGCCCAACTGCCGAGTAGTGTACTAACGCTCCTGTCTATATACAGTATTATTTTGTGTGCTTTCAAGGCTCACATCTGTTTTACATCCATGATTTGAATCATTAAAGGGGTGTTACAAAACAAATAAATGCTCATCAGTCTGACAGGAGATCATTAAAAACAGAAGAAAAAAAAAAAAACTTACTTTGTAAACCCTCTCATTTCAGTGGCGAGACCGTCTCTGTGATCCTGGCCGATTACATTACCATACAGATTTCACATGACCCTCCACCCAATTACAGCCCATAGCACCACTATGCTGTGTTCTTCTCTAATGCCAATATTTCTACAGCTTGCTCTAGTTATAACTAAAGTGGGGCATAGAGATGTCGGCTGCAGCCTAAGAGGAGAGCTGTGGGCACTGACAGAGTAGTTGATTTAGTTAGACACCACTTCCAGATAGCCTCTGTTTAGGTAGGGCACCATGTTTTTCGGACCGCCGGCGGTTTAAAATTCATTCGGCAGAAAATCCTTGCAGTGAGGACCGCTGCATGGAATTTCCATAGAGGTCTGTTATAAAGTTTGACAGCCGGTTTACAGACGTCTTTCAAAAACCGAAAACCGTCTGTTAAAACGGCTGAAAAACTTGCCATGGGGACATGCCCTTACTGCACATGAAGGATGCAGAAGCACAGTCAAGTTCATTCTGTTTGACTTGAAGTATGCCTTTGTACAATAAAAATCGCCTTCTGCTGAAACTAAAATACAAGGATTGTTCATGAGTGCAGTATATAGGAAAGAGGTGACTGATAAAATAAACCTTTTTGTATCCCTGTATCTTAAATGTAACTAGTTCCTAACTGCATGGTTTACCCCTCTTCCTGACCTGGCGTATTTTCATTTTTTTTTTTTACCAGCGGTTTTGAACGCTGTAATGTTTTTTCCCACGCGGTTACTGTACAATTTTTTTGCCTTTTTCCACACCACATAAGGCTTTGCTTTTATGTAGGTTTTACATTCGATTTTTTTCATGATATCAGAGAAAAATATATGTTTTTTGCATGTTTTAGCGAAAAAGTGGAGCTAAAATCTAATAAATAATTGTGTCATTTTTCTTTTTGGATGTTTTTACATAGGTGTACTTCATTTTGAGGTTGTCAGGAGTGGGACTAACAGTTGCGATTTGGACTGTGTTGATTTTTTTGTTTATCTTTTATACATGTATGTAACATATTGTGTCCTCCTAAAAGGTCAGAAAAAGCCTCTCAGGGATTTTAACATAACTTTTTTGTTGTTGTTGTTGCTGATTTCCCCCTGTAAATGAGGCTAATATGTTAGCCCCAGTTACAGGGAAAATACAGGTCCCTGAACTCACTGAAGAGCTTATCCTGGTCTGTTAAGACCCAGAAGCTCCTGCAGCTACAGCAATCAGAAAGATAGGGATGGTGATAAACTATTCCTGCCTTCTCATGGGAGTTCCTGACTGCCGCTGAAAGCCGGCTCCCCATTCTCGCAGTTACATAATTAGCATGCAGCTGCAAAAAATACAATGTCCTTGTAGAATTAGATGTCAACCGCCTAGATGTGTATATTCAACAGGCGGACAGCATCTGGTTAAGGATATATACCTCAGTCACCATACCTACTACTGTACATCAGGAAGACAGCTAGAAAAAGAAAAATTTATACATATATACACATACATAATGCACCATATTGCACACATGACACAAACTTACCTCTTACACTATTAGGACACTTGTACCAGGGGTGTAACTAGAGAAGCCTGGGCCCAATAGCAAACTTTTGGAGGCCAACGCCAACCATGAACATTTACCAGGACCTCTTAAGACATGTAGTTACTAGGTAATACAAGGAACAATAACCTCACCATACATATCACCATTATACTGTTATCAAACCCACTATACCAAGACCAACAATACCAATAGCGCTACTTCATATGGACCAGATTATACCGCCAGAACACAGCCATAAATTACCACCACATAGTGACTGAATAATACTCCTATACTACTGATTTAGACAGAACCACAAGGAGGTTCATATGTCCAAGTGTGGGGGAAGCCAAAATGTTTCTCTAGAGATTTATATTGTTGCACGTGCAGCACGGAGGAAAACACACACAGTCGACACTCTGGCAGCATTTCCTGTCCTTTACTAAGCAACAGCGAGTTATATAAGCATCTTTTACGTGCTGTGAGTGAAGCATTACATAGTCTTCTAATGGAATGTGTGTAGTTCCAAGACTCAGCGGCATCTTTTTACCAAGCACGTGTATTAACCCTTAACACAAATAGGTAGTGATCTAGATACAGGAGCCATCTTGTGGAGGAAATAGACATTACACCTAACACACTCCATAACACTACTAATGAATAAAGATAAGTATCCAAAGACCAATATTACCGCCATATAGTGATCATATAGTGGTATACACCAGTGTACACAGGTGCCCTACAGACTGTATATTACCTCATACAGTGCCCATATAGTGTTAGATACCAGTGTACACAAACTCTGCATTCCCTTTTGTTCTGCACCCGGTCCAGACCGCTATAATGACTTCTCCCGGCTACCACTCGTCACTGTAGATTTGGACACAAATATCTCAGAATTCTCACTTTTTCAGCACATCACTTCCTGCTCCCCACCTTTGTACAAACTTCCAAGAGGTGGTAGAGCGGGTACAGGCCATAGCTTAGAGGCCCAGTCTCCTAGAGGGGATGAACAGAGGATTACCGGTTAGGTAGGTTGGTAGGCTCCAGGTAGGTAAGCAGACTGTAGTTAGGCCCCAAGTAGTTAGGTAGATTGGTCCTAGATAGGTAAGCAGTAGTTAGGCAGGTCTAACTATGGTAGTTCCTCCCCTGATGTGTACACACACCAATTATTTATAGGGCAAATGGGACACATCACTAATACATGATTACAAGACTTTGTATGAATCTAAACATCTATCATTATTACAGGCAAAAAGTTAGTGAAATTTGCAGGTAACCTTACAGGGCCAAAATACGGTGGTCCTTAAAAGGATGTTCCAAGAGTTGCATAAGTTAGTTTGTCTGTCACGTCATGATTAAAAATAGAAGGAAAGATTCATACTTACCTCTTGGACACTCCGGTTCAGCTACGTCCCTTTTAACCTGGTAGTAGCAGCAAAACGTTCATGTAACCACTGTTGCCTGTGATTGGTTGCACATGTAACATGAACTATGACTGCTCACTTCTATTACTGGGGTGAACAGGACGGATGCCGCAGCTAAATGGGAGTGTCCAGGAGGTAAGTACGAATCTTTCCTTCTATTTTTAATCATACCCCAACAAACAAGCTTTTACAACTCTCAGAACACCTCTTTAAAGGGTTAAAAGGTTTATTTTCAATAACAAAAAAATGCAATTTTTTTTTTTCAAATGTTCACCATATGGGATAAATAATGCTATATTTAATAGATTGGACTCTTGCGAATGCAGTTATACCAATTATGCTTAACTTTTTTATTTGTAAAATGGCAAACTGGCGGTGTTTTGAACCTGTTATATTTATATTTTTATATTTTTAAAACTTTTTTCAAGTTTTTACTTTAAAAACACAAACACAAGGCCATACTTACGGCTCAATGGCTGGATAATTGGATAATGAGCTAATCCCAGTAGGAGGCAATATAAGCCCCAGTACTGCATGGGAGAAATATAAATAACTAATGAGCAGTAGCTCACACATTCATCCACTAAGAGGGCAACTGAATAATAAAAAACTGCACATTGGATAAGTACCAGTTCACACCAGTATGCAGAAAAGCCACAATACAACACAGAGGTGATTGTACAAATGCAAAAATACTCATTAGTTATCTGCAACTGTTTTATTTCTCCTAAATAGCCCTAGGGCTTATATTGCTTACTACTGGGATTAGTTCATTATTTAGCCATTGAGCTGTAAGCATGGTCTTGTGTTTGTGTTTTTAAGTAAGTAATGTGACTTGATGTGGGTTCCAAGCTTGTAAATATAGTGGCTACTGTATCAACTAATACCTCATATTTGATATGTTTCCAGTATGTACTTTTGCCGTAAATACTGGGTAGCAGAGGGTGTCAGTATTTTGTGTTGGACACTTGAATGTGCTGGGCAACCCGCCCAACTGAATACCAGAGGCATCAAAAAATGGTTGTAAGCCAGCATGGTGAACAATGTGTAACAGTATAATTGGCACCCTTTATATAGCCTTTTCTATATGCAATAGTAATCCTCATGGATAATAAGGTGTTTGAGTGGTTGTTTTATTAGTATTTTTGCATTTGTGCAATCTCTCCTATGTTTTATTGGGGCTTTTCTGCATACTGGTGTGATCTGTTACTTATCCAATGTGCAGATTTTTAATAAGCAGTTGCACCCCTAGTTTGTGAGCAATTGTTCATTGTTATCTACTAACCGTATTATGGGCCCCTGGGCAGAGGTGTGCACTGGGCCCTCAACCAACACAACCACTCACAGGTATAAATATACACATTATCGATAAAAAACTTATAATCTACAACACCGCCATATGGAGACCGCATAGTAGTCAATCACAGGATAATGAATACAGCAGTGATTCAACAAAAAAGCATAATAACCCGTGACATGGAGGGACTCACTGGAGATGTCTTATCTGATGAGTCGTTCTCCGAGTCGTTCTTTTGCCCTTTTGTTCTGAATATGACCCAGTACACCACGATGACTTCTCCTGGCCACAACTCATCCCTGCAGAACGCACAAACATCTTAGACTTCTCACTTTTCCAGCACTCCCCTACGCATTCTCACCTCTGTTATGGGTGCCCCCCATTAAGTAAGAAATTAGTAATGTTGCCCACCAATAAGTAGGTAGGTATATAGACCCACTGTAAATAGGTATATTTTCCCTCCTGTAGATAGATATACAGCCCCATGTAGGCAGGTATACAGTCATCTGTTGATGGGTAGGTACATAGCACCCTGTAAGGAAGGTACGCAGCCCCTGTAGGTTTATAGCCCCCTGTAGGTAGGTATTCAGCCTTCTGTTAGTAGGTACACAGCCTGCTGTATGTATGTATATAGCTCCCTATAGGTAGGTACACAGTCCCCTTTTAGGTATATAGCCCTCTGTAGGTAGGTATTCAGTCCTCTGTAGGTATATAGCATAGAATGACCTTGTGTTTGTGGTTTTAAGTAAATAATGTCCCGTTTTTCTGTGATTTTTTTTCATGTTTTTACTTTACTTTTAGTCCTTCTAGAGTACTTAGTCACTAGGAGGCATGATCACTAGTACATTGTTCTTCAATAGCAATATATTGCAGAACAGTGTACAATGATGGCTCTCTTATTTCACCCTGCTACAGTTATATAGGAGTAGTAAAATGGCAGCCAAGGAGGCCTTCATTACGCCCAAAGCTGCAATGACAGTCTACAATATAAAATAACTATACAACAAAAAAAAGTAAGGGTCCGTCCACACTGTAGTGACAAAATACCGGTGGATTCTGTCTTAAGAATCTGGCTTGTATTTTGTCGTCTTTTGCATAGTTTCGGGGGATGGTTTTGTCCGCGGTTTGCGGATTCATTTTCCTCTCAACCATTCAAGTGCACATTTTATGCCCGAAAACCGGGTGGAAGATTGTGCATGTTAAAAGTTTTTCGGAACACCGGCGAAGTAAAAAGACGTCTGGCAGAAAATCTGTTCAGCGTAGACTACTGAACGGATTTTTTTATTAAAGTCTGCGGAGATGGCTGCTGTTCAGTTTTCAGACGGCTTTCAAATCCGAAAACCGTTTGAAACTCCGACCAAATACCGTGCCGTGTGGACTGACTCTAATTGTCAAGCTGCTGTTGGCGGCTAAAAAATGCTTTGGATAAGAGTTAAAGGGGTTGTCTCACTACAAGGATTTCGGCGCAGGTTCTGGGCGTGGTCGCGGCGCAAGCAGGGCGTGGTTTGGGGTGCGGCTTGCTGCGAGGGTTTGCCCCCATGCAAATTAGTAGGCATGGGGAAAACCGCGCCGCCAGCCGCGGCCCAGCCGCGCACCAACCACAGCGAATACCGCGGCGACACCTGCGGCAACACCGCGTAGCCGCCGCGCTGAGGACTCCCTGTCAAGAATTGACAGGAGAGTTTTCAAACACGTGCGGCAAGGCCGCGGTCCCAAAGCCGCGGCCAAACCCGCGGCGTGTGAATATTAACGCGATTTCCCATAGGAAACCATGTTAATAAACTGGGCGCGATTTGGACGTGGTTTTGGCCATGTAAACCGCGTCGGAACCCGCGACCATAACCGCCTTCAAATCCGTCGCGTGAACATGCCCTAATACAGAAAAGGAAGGTTATTGGCAAGAAAAATTTAATAATATCTTTCGATGTTTGTCTGCCATAAGGCAGGTTGGACTTTCTATGGCAGGAGACCCTCAAGTTGCTACCCCTGACGTGGCTTGCTTTCGGAGGCAGCCGAGGAGTAGTAAACTGTGAGTGTAGAGACTTGCAAGAAATGAGGAGCCTTGACAGGGCTTGTGAGCTTGCATATAGTGGCCACTGTATTAACTAATACCTCATATTTGATATTTTTCCAGTATGTGAATTTTTTTGCCCCACAGCACTAGGGAGCAGAGGGTGTCTGTATTTTGTGTTGGACACCCCAGAAGTGCTGGGCAGCCTGCCCAATCGAATAGTAGTGGCGTAACAGGCTGAGTCAGTATGGTGTACCACACATTTTTACAATACTGGCATACGTTTATCGTTTTATCTATATGCAATTATAATACCAGCAACCACCTCCCTCATATATTAAAGGCGTGTGAGTGGTTGTCTTATGGGTATTTTTGCATTTATGCAGTCTCCCAATGTATTGTACTGTGGCTTTTTTGCATTCTGTGTGAATAGGTGTCAATTTAATGTGCAGTCTGGTTGTTCCCCTAGTGGTGAGGTGTGTGGGCTACTGCTCAGCAATCAGCTGCACCTGTATATTTTTTTGCATGGGGGCTGCTGTTGCCTCTCTGCTGGGTTCAGTCTCATTCCATCCTTTTGAGCTGTGAGTATGGCCGTATTTTTTTTTTTTCGAGGTGTAGCAAGGTACAAAGTCGTATGGCAGGCAAAGCGTGGTCAAGGGACGAAGGCAGGAGGTCAGGTAGACAGTAGAGGCAGACAGGAAAAAACACTTTCTCTAAGGCAATAATGGCACATAGGTCCAGCAAGGACATGGAGGAAGTGACTGGACTGAATAGGGTCAGCGCCCAGCGATTAATGAATCACCAGCACGCTGGCCCTTTAAATTGTACTGAGCAGGCATGTGCGCACCAAGAGAACAGGGACACCAGCCAGCAGGAGAACAGAGGGGAGGGAGGAGAACTGAGTATAGATGCAGGGATCTAGTATTGCGGGTGTGCTCATGACCAGCTCTGCGGGCAGCATGCCATTCCAAGCACTGCTGTAGGATCACCCACAACCATTGCTGTGCCTGTGTTTTCTGTCCATGGCAAGGACATGAAATGACTGCAGTGTTATTAAAACAATAAAGATTTTTGATAGCAACGGTGATGACATATACTAACTTGGTGCAGTACCTTTGAGAAATCTAGAGTGCCTTATTGGTTGAGTTTGGCCATAAATTGTCATTTTTTTAATTATGTTTGTTTATTTGTAAAAAGCAATCATGTTTAAAATTTAGAGATTATAAATTGATAAACTCTGCATAAATGCACAATTAAAGTGGTTGTCTCACTACAAAGATTGCTTTTTATGTTAAAGATCTTGCAAAAACAAGTCACTTTGCAATATATATCCATTATCAGTGTCCTTCCTATTCCTAGATATCCTCTCTTGTATGGGCTGCATCAGCTCCTCAGGTCATATAGCTACAGACCTGTTTGATCTCTCCTGATAGGCTGCCAGCACTGGTCGCTATTACTACAGACCTGGTGTCCTCAGCAACTCATCACTGCAGGTCAGTAGTAGCCAGTAAACACGCCCCTGAATTTAAAAATGAAACCAAGAAAACAGGACTGAGGTGAGATGAATCGATGTAGTGAGACAACCCCTTTTAATGTTGGTTCTCATTGACTCTATAATAATAATAATCTTTATTTATATAGCGCCAACATATTCCGCAGCACTTTACAAATTCAAGGGTAAACGTACAGACATTACACATTAAAAGTACTTACAAATGAGACACAAGGTGTGAGGGCCCTGCTCTTGAGAGCTTACAATCTATTAGATTGTATGGGTGAAACATACGGTAAGAAGTGCCAAGTTTACAATGGTCCGGCCATGTTTCATAAATAGGGGGTGGTTTACATGAAAAATGGATGAACCTGCCACCCAGCCTGTACATCTATATAAAAGATAAGTGCCTGTGAGTGCCCTAGTGTAGGGAGTGACAGATGTGTGTGATAGCAGTTAGGGATCTTGGTAGGCCAGGCTGAGAAGATGTGTTCTCAGGGCCCTCTTAAAACTATGAGGGTTGTGAGTGTGCCTGATTGCCCGCAGTAGCATATTCCAGAGAACTGGTGCCGCACGTGTGAAATCTTGGAGACGGGCATGGGAGGTTTGGATGATTGATGAGTGTACCTTGATATCAGCAGCAGAGCGGAGAGAGCGGGTAGGGTGGTAGACAGACGAGGGAGGTGATGTAGGGGGGTGCAGCATTGTGGAGAGCTTTATGGGTGAGACTGATGAGTTTATACTGTATCCTGTACTGAATGGGTAACCAGTGCAGTGAATGACACAGGGTAGAGGCATTAGTATAGCGGCTGGAGAGAAAGAGGAGCCTGCTTGCTGAATTCAGGACAGATTGAAGAGGGGAGAGTTTGCAGAGAGGGAGACCGATAAGCAAGGAGTTACAGTAGTCCAAGACGAGAAAGAATAAGGGCCAACAATGAGAGTTTGACTTGTTTCCACAGTGAGAAACGGACGGATTCTGGAGATGTTCTTGAGGTGCAGGTGACAGGAGCGGGCAAGGGATTGGAAATAGGGGGTGAAGGACAGATCAGAGTCTAGCATAACCCCCAGACAGCGGGCCTGCTGCCTAGGAGAAATGGTGGCACCACATACAGAAACAGAAATAGCAGAGGGGTTGGTTTATAGAGGAGGCGGAAAAAACAAGATGTTCAGTTTTAGTGAGGTTTAGTTTCAGATGAAGATAGGACATGATGTCAGAGACAGCAAAACAGACAGTCACTGGGTGTTTTGTAGGAGAGTAGGACTGATGTCACTGGAGGAGGTGTATAATTGGGTGTCATCAGCATAGAGATGGTACTGGAAGCCAAATCTGCTGATGGTTTGTCCAATGGGGGCTGTGTACAATGAAAAGAGGAGAGGACCTAGAACTGACCCCTGAGGAACTCCAACATCAAGAGGTAGAGAAGAGGAGGTAGATCTGAAAAAAGAGACACTGAAGGAGCGATCAGGGCAGGTAAGATGAGAACCAAGAGAGAGCGGTGTCCGGGCGGCCACTGGCGCTGAGCATGCTGAGGAGAAGCTGGTGATCAACAGTGTCAAACGCTGCAGAGAGATCCAAGAGAAGCAGCAAGGAGTAGTTACCCTGAGATTTTGCTGTTAGGAGGTCATTTGAGACTTTAACTAAGGCAGTTTTTCCCTGGAGTGTAGGGTGCCGAAACCTGATTGCAGAGGGTCAAGAAGAGAGTTAGTAAAAGAGATAGCGGATTAGGCGAGAGGGAGACCAAGTGTTCCAGGGGTTTAGAGATGAAGGGCAGATTTTGAGACTGGGCGATAATTAGCAGCGCAGGACGGGTCCAGGATGGCTTTTTTTTGTAAAGGGTTTAGGATGTCGTGTTTGAAGGAATATGGAAAGATCCCACTGGAGAGAGAGAGGTTACAGATTGCAGTAAGGTGAGAGAGGACAGCTGGAGAAATGGACTGGACGAGGTGGGAGGGAATGGGGTCAGTAGAGCAGGTGGTGGGGCTTGCAGACAGGAGAAGCCCCGGACACTTTTTTCCTCGTCGTCGGGTCAAGGGCTGAGAGTAGACTAGAGGACGTGCGGGAGGGGATGGGATGGGTATTACTTGGCGACTGAGATATGTTTTGCCGGATATTTTCAATTTTCTCTTTGAAGCGAGTTGCCAGGTCAGCACAGAGGTCAGTAACTGGGGCCTGAGCTTTAGGCCTTAGGAGGGAGCGGAAGGTGTCAAACAGGCGTTTTGAGTTGTTGTGTAAGGTTGAGATGAGGGAGGTGAAATATTTTTGTTTGGCGCTGTGAAGGCAGTGTGATAAGTCCTGAGCATGAATGTGTAGTGGAGAAAGTCTGCAGGTAGCTTCGACTTTCTCCACAGACGCTCAGCACACCTGGAACAGCACTGCAGATGGCAAGTCTGACTCTGGTGGTGCGGTGTGTGAGTGGTGCCAACATGTCCAGGGGGTTGTGGAGAGTTTCATTGTAACGTTTGACAGCCTGGTCAGGACAGGAGAGGAGGAGATTGGGGGCAGTGAGGACTGTATGGTGTCTGTGAGTTCCTGAATGTAACGGGTTGCGCCGCGGTCCGGGCCACGGACCGCGGTCGCTCCCGCGTTCCTCATAACGGGTCCCCGGCGTAGACGGTCCCACGGCGCCACCCGTTCCATCCACTCACCAGGCCTCGCTCCCGTCCGGTCCTCGTCCCCTGCCGGCCGGGAAGGCGCTTGGGGCCCCCCCCTAGGCGCGCTAGCCCTTGTGAATTTTAAAGGGGACAGTGCCCGGAATTGGGTAATTCCGGGCGCTGTTCCTATATAAGTGTTGCACCCACGTCACTCCCTGGGGATCAGTTCCCCCAGCCTTAGAGAAACGTTCCTTAAAGTGTATTCCTGCTTTCCCTGTCCCAGCCCCTCCGCTACGTTTCCCGACCCGAACCTCTGCCCCCTGCCCTGACCTTCTGCCTGCCCACGACACAAACCGTGCCCCCTGCCGACTTCTGCCTGCCCAGATACCGATTCTGGACTACGTTTCGGTACCGCGTCACCTCGGCCGCCATGCAAGAAGTACTCGGGGGGGGACGACCTGGTAGTCTCACCCCCGCAGAAGTCCATCCCCTTTGCGGGGGGCTCGGGTAAAAAAACCGGGGGCTACTTAGTTTCCGTTCCCTGGCGTGGTTTAACTATCATCGTTGCGGTGGTCCGGGGGATCCAAATCCCAAACCGGCAAAACTGAGTATTAATGGAGCTGATATTTCGGAATGTGGTGAGCAGGTTTGTCCGAAGGGTGAAATTATTTACAACAAAAAAGATAAGGTTGGGTCAGGAGAGCATAAGGAGAATTTTGTGAAGTTAGAAATGGAGGAAAGATGACAGAAGACCAGATCCAGAGAGTTCCCATCCTTGTGGGTGGGAGAGTCAGTAAACTGTGAGAGGCCAAGAGAGAGTGGTTATTTCAGTAGAGAGGGAGCCAGGCAGCAAAATGATCCAGAAACTGGCAGGGTGAGCCAGTCTGTACACAACGGCGACTCGAAGGGAAAATGGCTGAAAGAGTCTGAGGGTGTGGACCTCAAAGGAGGGAAAAGTGAGTGAGGGTACAGGGGTAATGACCTGGTAAGTGCAGTGTGCAGAGAGAAGTATGCCAACTCCTCCACCCGGCCTGTTCTCAGGTCTGGGGGTGTGGGTGAAGTGTAGGCCACCCTAGGTGAGAGCGGCAAGGGAGTTAAAGGGGTTGTCTCACTACATTGATTCATCTTACCTCAGTCCTGTTTTCTTGGTTTCATATTGAATTCAGGGGCGTGTTTACTGGCTTCTACTAGGCTGCAGTAGAAGCCAGGTCTGTAGCTATAGCATCCAGTCCTGCAGCCTATCATAAGAAAGTAAACAGGTCTGTAGCTATAGCAACCTGAGGAGCTGATGCAGCCCATACAAGAGGGGATATCTAGGAATAAGTAGGACACCGTTAATGGACATATATTGCAAAGTGACTTGTTTTTGCAAGTTCTTTAACATAAAAAGCAATCCTTGTAGTGAGACAACCCCTTTAATGCTGGGACTTTCAGGGTATGTTTTCACAGGAGCAGTCCACGAAAAATAAAATTTGCATGCAAAAATCTGGTATGGATTTTGTTGCAAATTCCATGCTAAGTTAAGTTTAACAAACAGCGCTGCTACATGGTGTTGTTGTTAATGCTAAGTAAACTCTGCAATACATCTGTGATAAACTCCAGTTGGTGTGTATTTTTGCATGCAGTTTTTTTTTCTGCTGATCCACAGTAGAAAACCCATAGCGGGCTCTTCCAGAATGGGCATACCCTTGTAGGACCATCCCAGTGAATTGTCATACATTTTTGTAATAGATAATTTATTACAAATAACATATTATCATGAACATATGTGTATGAATAAGTTGTATTCATGGACTTTCTATTTATTTTTGGAGATTAGATCTATTTTGTGCAGGATTGCCTGATAATTAATAAAGATAAAGATATGAACTTATTTTTTCCTTAGCCAAGTGCCAGATTTTCCTTTTTATTCCTATGGATGTTCTGTATTTTCTATGGATGCTACCATATTAACTATTCTGTGGTATATTAAAGTTTTTTGTGTTTTTTGTTGTTGGTAAGACTTTTTTGTATAGTTGGACTTCACCTAGTGAAATGATACCCTGCATCCAAAAGATTTTTTAAAAAGAATTTACTATGTTGGCTCCAATGAAAGAATGTTATTCCCAGGGATATCACAGATAAGAACTCTAAAATAATGTTTGCAATCTATCATTTCAATTGTGATAGGAACTTGAAATTTACACTTTGTGATAAGTGGGGACAAGTAGAGTGTATATGTAGTGAGTTCGAGGACAGGCATATAATTTTCCCAAGTGCCATCTGTACAATTCTATTTCTGTATTGCACTTCTCACTTCTAGACATTGATCTCTAACTGTCCTTATTCCATGCCAGGCCCTGGAAGCTGTTAACACTTGGCTGCGTGAGTTATACCCAGACAGTGAGGATCTGTTTGATATCGTCCTCATGACCAACAACCATGCACAAGTCGGAGTAAGACTTATTAATACCATAAACCATTACAGTAAGTATGTACTTTGTGTAGTGCTACTAAGCAGAGGCTTACTATTAATGCTTCCTTTATAGCTAACAGCCATTAACATTGTGCAGGGCTAGAAAACTGTGTTGGTGTGGAGGGCACATATGGACATGGGTATAGCAAGAGGATATTATGTTCCTGGCAAATAGATCTGTTAAATGTCCATCCTGACATATAATATAAGATTATTAATAGCAGGATCTATTCTATCATACGACTCATATTTACAAATTAATAGACACAAAACAGATATTAATCCTTAGTTTTTATCCTGGTGTCTAGTAGATAAATAAACAATTTTGCTTTAGACTGGTTTTATTTAGTAAAACTTTAAATGATATACTTTAAATTGGCAGACAGAAATTGAAATTTACAAATAAGGGGGAAGTCATTTCTTTATTCTGTACCTTTACAACAACTGATGGGGATTATTTTAAACAATTTATTCATGGGGTTTTTTGTTCATTAATTTTCACCCCAAGGTATTTATAATTTATTTTATTTATCTATACGGCAAAATTATATTCCACAGCGCTGTACAGAGATTGTCATCATTCACATCGGTCCTTGTCCCCAAATTGGGCCCATACAGTCTACTTTCCAATTAACCTATAAAGAAACCTTTTTTTGGAGTGGGGGGGTTAACCCCAAGAAACCCAAGGAAACCCACAACAAGCATGTCAAAAAACAAACTCCTTACGGGATGTTGCCCTTTGGGCATTTTTTGGACCCAGGACATAACAAAATTTTTTGGGACAAAAAAGAACATGCCCACCCTTCATCCGGAAAAAAAAAAAAAAAAAAAAAAAAAACATCCAAGCCCCTTGGAATAAAACTTCCATTCTTTATGAAAATGAGTTAAAAACATGGAGGAAATAATGCATTCAGCAAAAAAAACAGCCCAAGGGATATGGCTAAACAATTATAAGCCCCAGCTTTTTGGAACACGTCCTTTTTCGGGGTCTCCTAAAAAAACCCTTTTTAACCTTTTTTAAAAATAGGGGCTGAAAGCTGTCCCCAAAAATTAGAGACAAAAGGAAGGAAACACCTCCTTTCTACGTCACAATTTTAAACATATGTATACATATTAATATAAAACCTAAAACCCCATTGGAGGAAATCCACTCCAAAATAAACAAATCATTTTCCAACTTCCTATCATTCAGATCCCCAGATGGGTCCCACCCCCTCCCGGAAAGCCCTTTTTACACTTTAAATTTAGCCCAGCCAAGACCCATTGAAAATTTCTCTCCATAGGATTTTGGGCACAGCGGGAAACAGGACACCCAAAAAAACCCCCTCTTTTCCCATTAATTAGCACTAAACCCAAATACTGCCTAAAACCCCCCAAGCTTCAAAAAACTTCAATTAATAAAACCCTACCCCCGACCCGTCTCCGATATTTCATATTCAAATTCATAGGCAAACCTTTTTCATAACTAGCCATGGCGAGTTAAATCGCAAAACAGGGAACCCCCCACACACAGCCACCTTTTCCCCGGGTTTTTTGGGGCCCCGGGGGGAAACTGAGTTATCCAAAACCGGACCTACGGAGCCCATAAGATAGGCGTGTCTGATATCCGGGGCGTTTTGGGCCCCAGCCGGTTCTGATGGTCTCCCGGGTTTTGATTCTTTTGCCAATGCCCTGCCACGTTATGGCCATTTTTTGTGTTTGTATCAGAAACTGAAAGACCTGAGGGGGAGGAGTTTTTAGACCATCCCGGGGGTGTGTGGGGCGTGAAAGGGGGGCCCTGCCAAGTGGGCTGTCCCCCCCCACAGATAAAACGGACCCCGTGGGCTCTCCCGTTAAACCATGGGGGGGGGCACCTAAGAGCTTTCCAGGACCTTCCCCCCACAGAACCCAGGCCGCAACCCCCCCCAGGGTGGGCCCAAGGAAAACTTGCCCCCTTTTTAAACTCCTTTTTCTGTAACCCATGCTGTATTGCACCCCCCTGACTTCTTCTTTTAATTTTTAATTATCCTTTTGTAATATTTGCTATTGGCCCCCAAAGGCTAATTAAATTAAAACTTTAATCTGAGTTAGTCGTCTTGATAAAGGGCCCTCACACCCCTATACTGGGGTCTATGATATATGGGCTCCCCAAAGGGTTGGGTTCCCGGGCCCCCTGTTATAAGTGGGTAACGGGCCCGGGTTTTTAAAATCCCAAAAACCGGAAAAGAACTGGGGGCAGTTTTGGTTTTCCCCCTGGGCCCGTTTTGGACAGGGGTTAACGGGAAGAAAGTATCTGGCTGACCTTTTTACCCCCCTAGGGACCCCCGGGAAAACGCAGATCCCACCCCAATCAGGCCGTCGTCCCCGATCCCCCGGCGGGGGGGCCCTTTTTTTCATCACATATTGGTGGCGGGGTGGGATCAAGAAAATAGTTTTTTGTGAGTGCGGGGCCGTCCCCCCCAAACACTAAGGACCCCACAGGGGGTTTTTGGCTCTGGGGTCTTAAGAAAACTCACACTAGACCAGTCAGAGTCCCAAATAAAAGGGTTTTTTTGGGTGCTTTCCCGGTTCATTTTTTGTGTCAAGAAACCAAGTGTTGCTTTGCAAGGATGGTTTGGCCGTGGCAAGGGCAAAGCTGTAGGCCCGGAGGAAACGGGGTGGGTGAAGTTAGCCAGGACAGCCCCCCAGACCGGGTTTGTGGACTATAAAGGCGGGGGGGAGCCCCAGCTCGGGGCCCTCAAGGAGCCAGCCCACAGGTGGTCATGGCGCAGTGGGAAAGCTCACCCTCAGCTATTCTCCGCAAGCTGCCCTGGCTAACGGGAAGGCTGGAGCCCCTCGACACCTACAAGGCTTTTCCTGGGCAGCTACAAAAAAACGTCGCGAGCAGATAGAGGGGGAATTTTTGCGGAACGTCACGGCGGCAGGGGGCAGAGTTTCAGAACGTCACGAGCGGCAAAGGGGCGGCAGCTGACAACGTGGGGGGCCGGGCCGAGGAACGTAAAGGGGGGACCGTGACCCCCAAATTACGGGGGCTACAGCGGAAAAGCCAAGTCCCCCCCACCAGTCAAGACCTCCTGAGACCCGGAGTCCCAAATTTTTAAGGGCGGGGGACTTTCCCATATTTGGAAAAAAGGGGGAGACCGGGACCTTTCCCTGCTGGCATTTAAAAAAAAATTTGCCCCCAGCACCATTGCCTGAGGACCAGTGGGCCCGGGTTTCTGACTCCTCTCTCAGATTTAAAGCTTTTTGGAGACCCTTGGGGGACCTCCCCGCGTGGCACCCTACCTACAAGGAGTCAAGCAGGTTTTTAAACCGGGCAGTACAACCCACTCCTGAAAATGAACAGGAAGAAGCCCCGGATTTTTCCCTCGGGGTCCTACAGACAGCTGGGCCACCAAAATGGGGGCCCCCAGAGAGTAGTCAACCAGGGGACCTGGGGGTTAAAAAATCACCACCGTCCAGCAGCTGAAGGAGCTAAACGCCACAGAGCATTTTTTGTGGAACTGCCCAGGGGACCTCCAGCACCCCTTCGGCCCGGGAAAACCGCGGGGGGCCACCGCCAACAAACCTCGCGGTTTAGTATCCCAAAAATTTCGGGCCCCGGCCCCCGGGAAGCACACCAGCGGGAAAAAGGGGGAAAAGATGCCCGCAAGGGCCATTTTGTCCCTACCCCTAAGCCCGGGGGGGCCCCCAGCCCACTTCCCCGTCGGGGGGGAAACCCCGACTCTGTCACCTTTGCAAACAGCCGAGATTTTTTAAGGCCGCAGTCCCCAGCCCCAAAAAGGCCCCCATCCCAGCCCCCTTTTTCCGGGGCCCCCCCCAATTTTTTTGTGTGGGGGGGGGGGGAAAGGGCCCCCTTGATAATTTCCACCATTCACCGTACCGGTCTTTTCCCAAAGGGACTCTTGGCCCCGGGCGCGGGGGATAAACGTGGGGGGCGGCCTGAGCTGGTGTCCCCAAAGGACATAAAACCCCCGGAAGACCTGCGCTGTTTTCCGGGAAAATTGGAGGCTTTGTCCGGCGCTGCCATTGCCAGGGTTTTTTTTGGGACTGGGGGGCCCGGGGAGGGAATGCGGGGGGTGGGGGTTTTCGCCAACATTCCCCTAGTATTTTGTTAGGGACAGACTTTTGGGGGTGCTGGTACCCCTTTTGAGGCCCCTAAGCCCCAAGATCTACTCCCCCCAAGGTGATGTGTCAAACCAACCATGTTTAAAGTTTGAAAAAATTTTTAACAGCATACGAGGGGAGTAAAGGAGGTGGGTGATATGGGGGTGTTCCTCCCCCACCTGTGGAGAGGAAATAAATCGGGAGGTTTTCAATAAGGGGAGCAGGATGTGGGGCCCCGCAAGCCTGCTGGGAATCGTTGTCCCTGGGGGTGGCATCAAGGGGACAAACAGGGGCAGACAGCCCGTGGTGGGGGAAACATGCAAAGGGGAGGCAGGGCCCCCCAGGGAAAAGGGCCCCAGGGCAGGGTCTCCCCACAGCCAGGGCAGACAAGGGGCAGGGCAGCTTTCAGTGGGGGGCATGCAGGGGAGGCAGGGCCCCAGGAAAGTTCACAGAGCAGGGCTCCCCCACAAACAGGATGTCGGGGGGCCCGGTTTGGGCCCAAACAACTGGGGGACTTAAAGTAAACGCCGAGGGTGAGGGGCCCCCCACGGTTTCAGCGGTCGTGGCCGATGTCACGTGCGTGGGGGGGCCAGGAGCCAGGAGGCCCCTCAGAGGCCCGACGGGATCCTCCCATCGGACCAGGTAAGGCCCGGTAAAGGAAAGGGCCAGGAGATAGGTCCCCGGAAAACCCACAGATGACGTTTCAGTCTCATCCATTCTGGCCACGCTAGTCCCCGGGGTTTCAGGCAGCGTTAACGGCTGACGACAACCGAAAGCCCCTCAAGGAGCAGGCGGGACAGCCCCCCTTGGGCCATACAACGCACGCGAGGTCTGGGACCAAGGACGGGTGTACCACGGACGTTTCCCAAACCCCCTTCACCAGGGGTGGCCCCGGGACCGACGGGTTTTTGGGGGGTACCCTTTTCCTTCAGGGCGGAGGTTTTTTTGCGGGGTTTCGCATGAATTTCCCATGGCCGGACACCTAGGGACACCAAAACCCCAAAGGGAAAAGGGTGGCCCCCGCATTTCTACTGGGCCAAAAATGGGGGCTGAATTGGGGGCGCCTATGCCGTTCGTGCACACCCGTCAAGGGGGGAAGGGGGGGCCGAGGCCCCCAAAACCCCCCGGTACCTTTTGCCTATCATAGACGAGCCTTTCAGGAGGGTGGCGGTTTATTTAAATTGACCCTGTCCCCTTCCCAGCAGCTCCCCCGGGAAAACTTCGTAATACGGGAGTAAAATACCCAAATCCGGGAAACCTGGGAAACGGTTTGCCCCTTTTTTCCATTAGGGGCCCACAAGGTGGCCAAAACCTTCCGGGTTTTTCTCTCAGTGGGGGTTTCCCCCGGGAAAAGGGTCACTGACCGGGGGACCCAGTTCATGTTTTCAGTTAATGGAGGCCCCTTGGGGTAAGCTGATACAGGTGAAACTCTGGTGGCCACCCCTTTCCACCCCCAGACTAATGGGCCCTTTTGAACGGTTTTGGAATTGGATTTTGGGTTGGTGGGGGAGGGGGGGTTGGGTGGGGTGGGGTGGGGGGTTTGGGGGGGGGGGGGGGGTGGGGGGATGTTGGGGGGGGGGGGGGGGGGGGTTGGGGGTGGGGGGGGGGGGGGGGGGGGGTGGGGGTGGGGGGGGGGGGGGGGGGGGGGGGGGGGTTGGGGGGGGGGGGGGGGGGGGGGGGGGGGTTGGGGGGGGTTTGGGGGGGGGGGGGGGTGGGGGGGGAAAGGTTGTGTGGGGGGGGGAGGGGGGGGGGGGGGGGGGGGTTTGCGGGGGGGGGGGGGGGCGGGTAGGTGGGGCGGGGGAGGGGGGGGGGGGGGGGGGGGGTTATGGGGGGGGGGGGGGGGGGGGGGGGGGGGGGGGGGGGGGGGGGGGGGGGGGGGGGGGGGGGGTGGGGGGGGGGGGGGGTGGGGTGGGGGGGGGGGGGGGGGGCGGCACCGGGGGGGGGGGGGGCGGGGGGGGGTGGGGGGGAGGGGGGGGGGGGGGGGGGGGGGGGGGGGGGGGGGTGGGGGTTTGGGGGGGGGGGGTGTGGGGGGGGTTGGGGGGTTTGGGGGGGGGGGGGGTGGTGGGGGGGTTGTTGGTGGGGGGGGGTTGTTGGGGGGTTTTGGGGTTTTGGGTTTGTTTATTGTGGGTTTTTTTGGTTGGGGGGTTTAAGGGTTTTTTGGGAAAAAGGTTGTTTAAAAAGGGGAATTTGGAGGGAATTTGGTTATTTAAGGAAAAAAAGTAGGGAAGGGGGGTTTTCATACCCCATTTTATTTAAAAGGCCCCATCCGGGTCAAAGGTTTCCCCATGGGAGGTTTCAGGGGGGGCCCAAAACAAGGAAAAACCAACCAACCACGGGCCCCATTTCCCAAAGGGGGCGTGGGGCGGGGGGAACCCGGAGGTTCCCCCGGCCCCGGGGGGGTTAAAACCACCCAAAAAAAAAACCCCCTTTCCTAATCCGTCGTCCGTGGGTCCCCAGTTTTTAAGGGCTCCTTTTACGGGTTTTAGCCCCCCCCCGGCCCGGGAAAAGGTTTCCCTTGGTTTGGAACAGAAATAACATTAAAAAACCCTATTAAAATTAGAATGAAAAAATTCCCCGGGGTTTTTTGGGGACAAAGTTAAGGGGGGATAATGGGATGGGGGGGGGGGGGGGGGGGTTTTTTGGGGGGGGGGGGGGGGGTTGGGTTGGGGTGGGGTGGGTTGTTTGTGTTTTTGTATTTTTTTTTATGAAATGGGAATGGGTGGGGGGTTTTAAAGGGGGGTTGGGTTTGGGGGGGTTAAAGGGGGAGTGGGGGTTTTTAATTAATTTTGGGTTTTGTTGATCCCTTGGGGGGTGGTTTAGGGGGGGAAAATTGGAAAGAAAATTTTTTTGGAAAATTTTTTTTTATTTTTTTTAATTTTTTAATTTTTTAGTTGTAAATATTTCTTTTTTTCCGGGGGGTCGGCCCTCACACCCTAGTACCGGTCTAAATTTAAAAAAGAAACCCCAAGGGGTTTGGGTTCCCCGGCCCCTTTTAAGTCCCGTTAACGGGCCCCGGGCTTTTACCAAACGAAAACCGGGGGCACTTGGTTTTCCCCCCGGGCCCGTGTGGACAGGGGGTTTAAAAGTAGAAAAAGAACTGGCCCGAAACCCAAACACCCCAAAGGGGGGGAGTGCAACGTCGAGATTAAAACCCCAATTTAGGCCGTCGTCCCTTTAGTGGGCCGGCGGTTTGGGCCTTTTTTTTGCACACACATCTTTTCATATTTGATAACCACTAATAAAACCAAAATGCCCAAAAACTTTTTAAAATAAAAAGGTTTTATGGGCCTTTTAAAAATAAAGGATCAAAAATAAAAATAATAATAATAAACTTTTTTTCTATACGCCAACATAAACCCCAGCACTTTACAAATTCCCAAAGGGGGAAAATACAGTCAATTTCACCCTTTAAAAATTTTTACAAAAAGAAACCCAAAGGGGTGAGGGCCCCACCGTAGAGCTTACAATCAAATTTGGGGGTATGGGTGAAAATACGGTAAGAAGTTCCAAGTTTAAAAAATTTTCCGGCCATGTTTCATAATAGGGGGGGGTTTTTCATGAAAAATGGGTGGAAAACCTCCAAACCCCGACGTTCATCAAAAACAGAAAAGTGCCTTTGAGTGCCCAAGTGCAAGGGGTGACAGTTTGTTTATAGCAAGGGTTTGGGACCCTTTGGGGGCCAGGGCCCTGAAGATGTATTTTCAGGGCCCTCTTAAAACTTTTGAGGGGTTTGGAAAGTGGGCCCGATCGCCCGCGGGGAAACCTATTCCTTGGGGAAAATTGGGGGCCGCACGTGGAAAACTTGTAGGCACAAAGGGAGGTTCGGATATTGAGGAATGTAA
>JAODAL010050038.1:0-27727 GCA_025379985.1 Phyllomedusa bahiana | reverse complement strand
CTGACTCATGCTGCTTCTGTGCTGCTGCCGAGACCTACCCACGGTTCATTGTGCCACTGTCCAGACCTCATGTTGCTGCTGTGGCTGCTGCTGTGACATACACACTGTGTCATTTTCCCACTCTGTGGCCTACTCCTGTTTTTTGCCACTCCAGAATGTCATTGTGCCCACTGTCTGACCTCATGCTGCTGCTGTGGTTGCTTGTTGTGACCTCCACACTGTGTCCCATTTGTTGCCACTGTCCCTGACCTCATGCTGCTGCTGTGGCCTGCTGCTGTGACCTCCACACTGGTCATTGTCCACTGTCTGACCTCATCTGCAGGCTGTGGCTGCTGCTGGTGACCTCCACACTGTGTTATTGTCCCACCTCTGTCCCTACTCCTGTTTTTGCCACCTCAGAAATGTCATTGTGCCACTGCCTGAGCTCATCCTGCTTCTGTTGGCTGCTGCCGTGACCTCCACACTGTGTCATTGTCCACTGTCTGCACCTTCATGCAGCTGCTGTGGGCTGTGTTCCGTGGACCTACACACTGTTCATTGGTGCCACTGTCTGACCTCATGCTGCGCGTGGCTGCTGCTGTGACATACACACTCTGTCCATTGTTCCACTGTCTAACCTCATGCTGCTGCTCCGTGACCTCCAAACTGTGCATTGTGCCACTCTTTGACCTATTCCTGTTTTTGCTACCTCCAGAATGTCATTGTGCCACTGTCCTGACCTCATGGCTGCGTGGCTGTCGCCGTCACCTCCACACTCTGTCCACTAATGTTGCCACTTGAGCTCTCAGCTTTTTTTTTCCAGCTTTCTCTGCATGACTTTATCAGTCAACATTTTCCCGCTTCAGTTTTTTGGTCAGTGTTTTTGCCTCTTAGTTCCCAGGGAATTTATAGTGAAGCGATCTAAAGAGCGCGCAGTCATGTGCGGTGTCATACTAAAACACAACATGTGTGATGAAGACCCAAACCAAGCTCCCTCTGCATATTTAAGCGTGGCAACAACATTCTAGCAGCACCCTGCAGGCTCTGTTAGCCTTGAAATAGCTGATTTTTAACCGTGATTCGTGCCGAAGTAATTCGGTAACAAGTTATTTTTTTGCCGAGAAATTCGGCGAAGTGAACGAAACGAATTTCGGGAAATTCGCCCATCTCTAATTACATTAAAAAAAGCTACGTATAAATCAGACATGCGGTGTGAGGGCCCTGCTCGCAATAGCTTACAATCTATTAGGGTGTACGGGTGAAACAAAGGGTTACAAGTGCTTGGTTTACAATGGTCCAGCCATGTTACATAAATATTGGTAAATAACATAAAAAGTGGATAACCTGCCATCCCAACATACATCTATATACAAGATAAGTTGCCTTGGTCCAAAGGCAGGAAGTGACGAATATGTGACAGAATTTGGTGGCTTAACAATTAGGGATCTTGATAGGCTTGTCTAAGAAGATGGGTTTTCAGAGCACCCTTAAAACTGCAAGGGTTGCGAGTGTGACTGATCACATGGGGTAACATGTTCCAGAGAACTGGTGCACTACGTGCGAAATCTTGTAGACGGCATGGGAGGTTCGGATGAGTGAGGTGTGAAGATAACGTTATTAGCGCCAAAATCTGTAAAAAAATTTATTTTAGTGCCAAAAAACGTAAAAAAAGGATTCTGCCGCCAAAATCCGTAAAAAACATATTCTGGCGCCAAAATCCATAAAAAATGTATTCTGGCGCCAAAATCCGTAAAAAAAAATTATTATTTTCAGCAACAGTACAAGATAACTTCATTAGCGCCAAAATATGTTTTAGAAAAGGATATTAGCATCAAAATCTGTAAAAAAAAAAAAAAACAGATTCTGACGCCAAAATCAGTAAAAAACTTATTTTTAGCGAAAAAAAATATGAAATTGCGCGAAAAATCGTTAGCGACCAAAGCATGATCATTTTATTAGAAAAGGTACAAAAAAAGGAACGACAACATACACTTGTATGCAAAATTGATTAAGGACTAAACTTTGTTACCACCCATTATAGGTGTAACTTTGGGCCTCTGGAGGGTTTTCATTGAAAAATTGTCGCATAGAAACGCCACGAAAACGCCCAAAAGACTCGGCCTTTCCGATAGAACACCTGTAGTAAAGTTCTGCCCAGCTCGCCGTTTTTGGAGCATGTTGCAAAATTACGACCAGATAAAAAAAGAGCAGAAAAAGAGAGCTCAGTGTAGACAGCAGGACGTTATTTACAATAGAAGTCTAATGTGAATGATTACAGTCGTTTTCCAGCGTTTTTTTAGAAAACGAAAAGCGCTGAAAAAAAACGGACCGTTTTCTGTGCTTGAGACATAGCCTAAGGCTGAAAAACTCTCCATCTAGGTCTTGAACAGTTGTATTATATTTACATCCAAAAACAACGCGTTCCGTGGTGCATAATCCACTTCATCAACTTAGTTAATGCATAGAGTTACACAGCAAGATTAAATACAATAGAGACTACCACCCAAATTTAATTGGTGTTAATAGCACATAACGAATTAGACACAAAAAAATTATTACTTTTATATTTTTACTCACCAAGATGAGCGCACGGGTCATCTTGGTGAGTAAAAATATTAAAGTAATAATTTAATCAAGTCCATATGAATGAAATAGTGATAATTAGAGATGGGCGAATTGATCTAACGAAGTGGAATTCGTTTAGAATTTCATGAAAACTCGGTTCTGAACGAAGTCAAGTTTGGTACTTCGGGTGAACAAGTGTTCTTTCATTGATAAAATGGCTGCGAGCACATGGCGTTACATGGGGCAAAGAACTCTGGGAGGAAGAAGGGCATAGCCTGCATGACATGTGCAGAGATGAAGCCAATCAGAGACCGGCGGGATTCTGTGACGTCACCGTACTATATAATCCGGGCGCGAACTGGTAGCTCATACTCGCTGTCACTGTACTTGATCAGGGAAGGTGCTGCCGCGGCTGAAGTGTTACTGAAGAACTGATTTTTAATACAGTTGATGTTTTGTGGGGTGTCTCAGCTTGTCTCAGAACTGCTTCTCTTAACGTTCTATTCTGTTTTTTTGGGTATTGGATCTGAAATCCAGTGTGCGTCACTGCAGCTGCATATACATTTAAATCCTATCTGCTCACAGCACATTGGAATTATTCCAAGGGGATCTAAGCCAGTTCCTGTTGTAATCATTAAAGAAACAGCGTTTTTTAACAAAACATATACCACATCATTTTTGGCTGCTTCAATTCTTGTGGCGCAATTTACATCCAGGGTTAATTAAGCGTTTGTATTTTCACTGTGGGTGACTCCAAGAAACCGTCATTTTCACCGCCAAAATTATACAATTTTCCTGTAGCCTAATTCACAAGCAAAGGTTAATTACAATTTTTATCTCTTGTTGTGATGGCGTAAAAAACACCGCACTGTAACACGCTTACAAAGGCTATAGGTTTGTGGTGCTCAATTCTTTGGTGCAATTTACATCCAGGGTTTAATTAAGCCGTTGTTATTCAGCTGTGGTTACTCCAAAAACCGTCATTTTCACCGCGCAAAAATATACATTTTTCCTGTACCTAATTCACAAGCAAAGTTAATTACAATTTTATCTCTTGTTGTGGGCGTAAAAAAACACCGCAGTTGTAACACGCTACAAAGCTAGTAGTTTGTGTGGCTCAATTCGTTTGCCAATTTACATCCAGGGGTTTAATTAAGCGTTGTTATTCAGCTTGGTGACTCCAAGAAAGACCGTCATTTTCACCGCCAAAATATCATACATTTTTCCTGTTATGCCTGAATTCACAAGCAAAGGTTTAATTACAATTTTATCCTTGTTGTGTGGCGTAAAAAACACCGCATTGTAACACGCTACAAAGCTTAGTAGATTGTGGTGCTCAATTCTTTGCGAAAATTTACACCAGGGGGTTAATTAAGCGTTGTTATTCAGCTGTGGTGACACCAAGAAACGCCATTTTTCACCGCCCAAAATATATACATTTTTCCTGGTAGCCTAATTCACAAGCAAGGTTAATTACAATTTTAATCTCTTGTTGTGTGGCGTAAAAAACACCGCATTGTAACACGCTACAAAGCTAGTAGTTTGTGGTGGCTCAATTCTTTGGCGCAATTTACATCCAAAGGTTAACTAAGTATTTTTCTGCAGTTGCACTCAATAAAAGAAACTTTCTTTTTCACCGCCACAGAAGAATTCTGTAGCATAATTCATATCCGAAGGTTAATTAAGGCTTTACATTCAGTAAAATACACTGAGTTATTTAAACGGACATATACAAGTAGAATTTTTTCCTGCCCATTTGTGGAGCGCAATTTATATTCAAGGGTTACCCAATTTTACTGATGTGGTAGTGGATCCTCTGGACCACCGCAAGCGATGGTATAAGCCACGCCAGGGAGCGGAAGTCCTAAGTAGGTCCCCTGGGTTTTTCACCAAAGAGCCCACCCGCCGCAAAGCGGGATGGACTTGCTGCGGAGAATTACTACCAGCTCGCTACCCCCTGACGTGACTTGCTTGCGGTGGCAGCCGGTGTTGCGCGGTACAAAAATTGTGAAGCAGCTCGTAGTCGGGGACAGTCAGAAGGTCTGACAAGCGGCAATGGTTTCGTGGTCAAGGGACGGAGGCAGAAGTACGGTACACATAAACGGAACAAGACACTTTTAGGAACCGCTTCCTCTGCTAGGCACAGGTCATAAATCGATTGGCAAAGAGAGCTGGGGAAGAGGCAGGTTTAAATAGGGTCCTGCCCGGCGAGACCATCACCGGCGCACTGCCCCTTTAAATTCCCGGCAGTGTCGCGCGCTGCGCTAGAGGGCACGCGTGCACCCGGGCCGGCACAGGGGCCGCGCCCGGACGAACAGGACGTGGACGGGTAAGGTGATCCCCAGGCGGCCGGGTGTCCACGGCCCTAGCGTCGGGCTGCTGCACTGGCCGCCGCAGGAGGTGCTGCGGCGGTGCGGGTGTGCCTGCGACCCAACACGGGGGTCGCAGGGACACCTGTAACACCCAAGCTTCTTAGTGGGTTCATTTGGAGTCAAATACAGGGTGTGTATTTATCATATACAGATATCTTCATCAAACAGTGTCTGTACATTTTGAAGAACAAACAGGAGTCAGACAGAGAAGTGCATCGGCTTTTTCACCTGAAAGTGCAGAGGCACAAATTTCCTGGAGCATGCCCAGTTCGCAGCACAGCAAGGGGAACGTTGCAGCCTGGGTCACTCGTGAGGTCACAACTTCCGCTGTCTTCCTAGCGCCGTGTGTTTGACTACATCCAAATTCTTGATTGGTTGACTAGGTCATTCACTTCCTCCCAGATGACATCTGAACAACCCCAGCCAAGAAGTCGATGTGAACATCAGACACAACCCTTAGTTGCATGGCCCGGGAGCGGTCAGCAGCCCTCACCCTGTCCTCAACCCGCCTCTGTCCCATCCGGGCTCCTCCGCCAGAGATCTACTATGGGTCCTGGGCTCAGCGCCACTATTAAGCGAGGATGAGAAATTGAGGAGGGCAGTCAGTCATCTCCTTGGCAGCGAATAATTGGGGCCAATATCCCCGCTTCTGCAGTAGGCGGCAAGTATAGATGTGAGCATTGGCATGGGAGGCCATGTTGTGAGGGTCCACCTCTGTCATACCAAGACCGGTGATGAGACAGCAGTGACGATGAAACACGAAAAGATGATGATGTAAGCCGACCGCAGCTTGGAAGCCGGTGATGGCAAGGGCTTCATCATCGTCATGAGAAGATGGAGTCAGCTTGCGCGTCCAGGCAGCGGTTGCAGCCACAAGTGGGACGTGTGGCCGTGAGACAAGCAGGATAGCAGCATGTGAGGTCGGGAAGCCAAGCGGCCACGGGGTAAAAAACCCGCTTCGCAAGTCCAAGAAAAGTAGCGCACATGGCTCAGCGAGGCAGCGGCGGCAGTAAGTCACTCAGTGCTGAGCGTGGGCGGTAAAATCCGATACTCGGCGGTGTGGCAGTTCTTTGCTAAGACACCGGAGGAGCCGATATGGGTATATGTTGTATCTGTTAGCTGATAGTGAAGCTTGGCGAGGGAGCTTTTAAACGTTTGGCTACCACAGCCCTGCGTCCCAACACATTGCAGCTCACCAAACGGTGGGTCTGGGAGAAACCGTGACTCAGAGTGGTGGTCCCGATCCTTCCGCCGCAGCAGCAGCAGCAGTGTCTCAGGGCACACATGCCATTGCAGTCAGTCAAGGCCTCCACCACCTCTGCATAAGGGAGCTGTTTTCTCTTTACATCATCTCCCGGTCCAGATGCTCCTGCTCCTCTCTACTCATGGTGCCAGCAGTCGTCCGAGGTGATTGCAAAGAGACATAAGTATTCGTCCAACCATTCCTAAGGTGCAGAAGCTGACCGTACTCCTGTCCAAGTGGTTGGATGCCTGCAGTCCCTCCCTTTCCAAAAGGTGGACTCTGCACCGTGTCAGAGAACTAATGGCCTTGTGCCGGAGCCGAATGGAGATTTCCAACGTAATTCTTTCCAAAAAGGGCAGAACCAGCACTTCATAAAATATGTAAAACAGAGAGTGGGCCAGTCATTGAGCTTATATTTGTTTGTTTCTAAGGTGCACGTGCAGCGCGGACTCTGAGCTGTAACTCGGTCCAGGGCCATAACATGTGCCTTTACCGGCCCACCTGGGTGAATGTGCTTCCGGCCCAGGCACACCAACAACTTGGAAGGAGACGGCGCTTTCTCCTCACGTTTTCAAACTGCGTGCTGCATGCGCCAATGTCCCGCTCCTCCCTCCTCCACCACCACCACCATCTCAGCCTCCAACAAGTACTGCTCCATCATACCACAGTGTAGGGCACAGCGGTGTCATGCAGTTCTACACCTTGCTTGCCTCGGCTAACGAAGTCACACAGGGGAGGAACTGCTCCGCGTCATGCACAAGAAATCGATGTGGGCTTTCTCCGCGCCAACTGCAAATCTGAAACCATGGTGACGGACAATGGGAGGAACATGGTGTCCGCGCGCACCGAGGAGGGATGGTCCTATGCTCTGCGATGGCGCACGTGTTCCAACCTGGTTTGTGAAAAGGTTCCTGAAGTCTCCACCGATCTTCAGAAGATTCTGAAAATGGCCAGAAACTGTGCATGCACTTCATCCATTCCTACAAATCCAGAACACCCTCCTCGAGTCAGCGGCAGAACGGCTTCCCCCAACACACTCTGATATGCATGTTTCCACCCTTTGTAATTCCATGACTGCACATGTTGGACCGACTGTAAGAACAGAGAAACCATTAACGATTTTTTTGATGAATCCAGCGGACGGAGTAATCCCCTGTGTAAATTTGATTTCAGCCCAGTGGCAAGCTCATTGTGACACCTGCCGTTTGTTTATGCTCATTCGAGGATGCCACGATATTTGTCGTCGCCAGGACTACGGGATGAATAACGTCTTTCCACTGCTTCATTCCTGGAACAGATGCTGAAAAAATCTGTCTGGGCAAGAGACTAGGAAGACGTGGCGCCTACATCTCGCTGCCACATGAGTCCGGTGGGGACTGAAATGGAGGAGGAGGAGGAAGGAAACATTGAGCAGAAACAAGTGCTGGTGAAATGAAAGTGGATTTTCTACCCAGGTGACAAGAGAGGAGGAGCATGAGCATCTGGAGGAGTTAGATGGAGATGAGGAAGACGAGGCAGTACCCGCAAGCACCGTGGCAGTATTACAGTGGAGATGGAGGCAGGGAGCCCCCTGCGTGAGTCACTTGTGCAGATGGCCCGCAACATGCTGATTTGCCATGGCTGAGTGGACAGCCGAATAGTCAGCCTCCGGCAGAGGGATGACTTCAGTCTCTCCCCCCTATTGGACCCTCGCTACCGACCAAAATGGGAGCCTTTTTCCCAGCATTGAGCGGGAGGACAAAACTCAAATACTATAGGAAAAATCCTCCATATTCATTTGGCCGCTCCTAAGTGCGGCATCGTCCCTCCTCTGACCAGGTCAGACCAGGGGTTTCTTCATCGCTTCACTTACTACTGCCGCGCTGCCGGGAAAGGTGAGGGTCGGAGCAGTACCAGCACCATCCGCAGCACCTAATTCTTAGTCACTGAAGAGCAGCTTTCCTTCACCCGCCAAGTGATTAGGGCAGTCCGCCATCATCAGCAGCAGAGACCGGAGCAGACCCTAGCCAACAGGTGTGTGGCCTAGTTTGGACAGCACTCTGCCACCCAGTTAGAAAGATCGCTGGACTATACAGTCAGCCAAGCTGGATGTTGCCGCAACTTGCCGAGTTTGCAGTGGAGAACTGTCCTGCCCCACCATAGTGTGGCATCAGAGCGTGGTTCATTGCTGCGGGCCATCGGTTACCCCAAGAGAACCTCTTGTCCATGAAATGTGAACGCTGACCTTTGTCAAGATGAATCAGGCTTGATCGGCCAGGATTTCCACACACCAATGCCATAGGCATCAGACTACATCAGTCCCATGACGCCTCACCCAAACTGTTGAAGAAATGAGTCTGGGTTCAAACACCTGCCTCTGCCACGATTCTGATGCTGCCACCCGCCTGACCACAAATCTGCTGCATTTTCTCCATCTGCCCACCAACCATCTTTACCAGGTGACTGGGTATTGTCCCCACCCACCTCCACACTCTGTTATTGTGCCACTGTGCTGACCTCATTCAGTGGCTGCTGCCGTGACCTACACACTGTGTCATTGTCCCACTCTTTGGCCTACTCCTGTTTTTTTTTGCACCTCCAGAATGTGATTGTGCCACTGCTGACCTCATGCAGCGCTGTGGCTGCTGCCCGTGACCTCCACACTGTGTCATTGTCCCACTCTGTGGCCTTCACCTGTTTTTGCCACCCTCCAGAATGTGATTGTGCCACTGTCTAGACCTCATGCTGCTGCTTTGGCTGGCTGCCGTGACCTCCACCACTCTGTCATTGTGCCACTGTCTGACGTCATGCAGCTGCGAGGCTCTGCCTGTGACCTCCACACTGTGTCATTGTCCCACTCTGTGGCCTACTCCTGGGGTTGTTGCCACCACCAGAATGTGATTTGTGCCACTGTCCAGACCTCATGCTGCTGCTGTGGCGCTGCCGTGACCTCCACACTGTGTCATTTTGCCACACAGTGGCCTACACCATTTTTTGCCACCTCCGAATGTGATTGTTGCCATTGCCTGACCTCATGCGCTGCAGTGGCTGCTGCCGGGACCTCCACACTGTGTCCATTGACCCCACTCTGGGCCTACTCCTGGTTTTTGCCACCTCCTAGCATGTCATTGTGCCACTGCCTGACCTCATGCTGCTGCGTGGCTGCTGCCTGTGACCTCCACACTCTGGTCATTGTGCCACGCTGTGGCCTACTCCTGTTTTTTGCCACCTCCATAAACTGTCATTGTGCCACTGTTCCTGACCTCATGCTGCTGCTGTGGCTGCTGCCGTGACCTCCACACTCTGTCCATGTGCCACTGTCCCTGACCCTCATGTTGCTGCTAGTGTCTGCTCCGTGTACCTCCAAAAAAAAAAATATAATAACACTGTTGTCATTGTGCCACCTGTGGCCTACTCCTGTTTTTGCCACCTCCAGATGTTGGAATTGTGCCACTGTCTGATCTCATGCTGCTGCTGTGGCGCTGCCGTGACTTACACACTCTGTCATTGTGCCACTGTCTGACCTCGTGCTGCTGCTGTGGCTGCTTGCCGAGACCCTCCACAACGTGTCATGTGTCCCACTCTGTGGCCTGCTTCCTGTTTTTGCCAACCTCTAAGAATTTGAATTGTGCACTGCCTGACCTCATGCTGCTACTGTGGCTGCTGCCGTACCTCCACACTGTGTCATTGTACCCACTCGTGGCCTACTCCTGTTATTGCCCACCTCCAGAATGTCATTGTGCCACTGCCTGACCGAATGCTGCTGCTGCTTGGGGGGCCTGCTGCGGTGACCTTCCACTAATGTGTCATAGTCCCACTCTGTGGCCTACTCCTGTTTTTTGCCACCTCCAGAATGTCATTGTGCCACTGTCCCAGACCTCATGCTGCTGCTGGGCTGCTGCCGTGACCTACACACTGATGTCATTGTGCCACTGTCTGAGCCCCCCCCTCATGCTGCTGCTGTGGCTGCTGCCGTGACCTCCAACTGTGTCATTGTGCCACTGTCTGACCTCATGCTGCTGCTGTGGCTGCTGCCGTGTCCTCCACACTGTGTCATTCTCCCACTCTGTGGCCTACTCAGGTTTTTGACACCTCTAGAATGTGATTGTGCCACTGCTGACCTAATTCTGCTGCTGGTGCGGCTGCCGTGACCTCCACACTGTTCATTGTCCCACTCCTGTGGCCTAATCACTGTTTTTCCCACACCAGAATGTCATTGTGCCACTGTCTGACCTGCATGCTGCTACTGTGCTGCTGCCGTGACTTACACAGCTGTGTCCATTGTTGGCACTCTGTTGCCTACTCCTTTTTTGCACCTTCCAGAATGTCATTGTGCACCCACTGTCTGACCTCAGCTGCTGCTGTAGGCTGCTGCCGTGACCTACACACTCTGTCATTGTGCACTGTCTACCTCATGCTGCTGCCTGTGGCTGCTTTTGCCGTGACCTACACACTGTGTTATTGTCCCACTCTGTGGCCACTCCTGTTTTTGCCGACCTCCAGAATGTGATTGTGCACTGCCTGACCTCATGCTGCTGCTAGAGGCTGCTGCGTGACCTCCACACGTGTGTCATTGTCCCACCTGTGCCTACTCCTGTTTTTGTGCCACCTCCAGAATGTCATTGTGTCCACTGTCTGACCTCATCTGCTGGTGTGGCTGCTGCTGTGACCTACAGCACTCTTGTTCATGTGCCACTGTCTGACCTCATGCGGCCTGCTGTGCTGCTGCCGTGACCTACACACTCTTTTTTTGTGCCACTGTCCCTGACCTCATGCTGCTGCTGCCTCGTGACCTCTTACACTGTGTTATGTGGGGGGGGGGCCACTCTGTGGCCTATTCCTGTTTTTGCCACCTCCAAATGTCAATTGTGCCACGTCTGACCCATGCTGCTGTGGCTGCCGCCGTCACCTCCACGCTCTGCACTAAATGTTGCCCACCTGAGCTCTCTAGCTTGTTTTTTTCCAGCTTTCTCCTGGCATAGACTTTTATCAGGCAACATTCCCATTTCAGTTTTTTGGTCAGTTGCCCTCTTAAGTGCCCAGGGAATTTAATAGTGAAGCGATTCTAAGAGCTGGCGGCAGTCATGTGCGTGTCATACTAAAACAAACATTGTATGAAGACCAAAACAAGCTCCCTCTGCATATTTAAGCATGCGCAACGTTCTACAGCACCCTGCAGGCTCTTGCAGTCAGAATAGCAGTTTTTTAACATGATCCTCCCGGAAAGTAAATCGGATACGAAGTATTTTTTGCCGGAAATTCGAACGAAGTGAACGAAACTAATTTCGGGCAATTCGCCCATCTCTAGTGATAATATATTTAGTTTAATGTTTACTCTTTTATTACCTTCATTGGATAGTTATCAGGATAGTAAAAATCTGTAGAGGGGGGGGGGGGGTGGGGGGGGGGGGGGGGGGGGGGGGGGGGGGGCGCGGGGGGGGGGGGGGGGGGGGGGTGGGGGGGGGGGGGGGGGGGGGGGGGGGGGTGGGGGGGGGCTTTTTTAGGAGGTCACATTTGATGAACAGGAAGATGGTCTGGCTTAAATTAAAGTTAAGTAGATTATATGAATTAGTAATAAGTATCTTTATGAAATTAGTTTTACGTGTTTAGAAATTTTTGTCTAATTCATTGTGTAATAGAACCACCAATAAATTTGGGTGGTAGTCCCAATAGTATTTAATCTTGCTGTGCATTAGATAACCTGATGCACCACAAAATGCATTGTTTTTTGATGTAATTAAAATCCGTTGTTCAAGACCTAGATGGAGAGTTCTTCAGTGCTCTATAGATCCTTCTAAAGCCGTTCTTCTGACAAAAGGTCGGTCTTGGAAATTCTAGTGTTAGTTTATTTTTAATTTGCAGAAATAAATACTTGTATATTTCTTATTGGTTGGTGTTGGAGAATATAGGGAATAGGTATAGAAACCTCACCCATGCTGCAGCAAATTTGAGTTCATTCTACAGTATGCAAGCATCTAAACCTAGTGCTTTACTACTGATGTCCTAGTTCAGCTGAGCTCCTCAGACGAACCAAATTCTATTGAAATCTTAGCTAAGGATTCTGTTTTATTATCTATTTTATTATCTATTTTCTGCAATTTGTCTACATTTTATTGTCTTTGTTATTGTTTCTTTTCTGTTATCTATTATTAAACTTGCCTTTACTTAGGTCAACACTTCATTTGTCTCTATCAATCCAAAAGTAACCCATAATTACTTTAAAACTAAATAATATTGACACTTCCATTGATGTGTAGAATTCAATAGCTTCTTGTTTTCAATGTTGATCCAGTCTGATCGCCACTTGGGATCAGGAGGGAAATGTTTATTTACTAGGACAGACAGGTTCAAGCCTTATATTTTACATATTTCTCTGTATCAATATGAGGAAAAAAGTTCCATAATTACCTACATCCCTCTCTTTTCTCTACATTTTTTTTTCCACTCTCAGTTGAACTTGATGAACATTAGTCTAATGACAAACTGTTTGAAATCATAATCAGTGCTTGCAAAACTAACGCTAAATCTGATCAGTGAAGAAAGTAAGTTGTGAGAGTCAGCAATCATTTTCATGTAGCAAGCAATTTTTTGATTCAGTCACATATATAAACTCGTGCAATCCCTGCCCATGAACACCTAACTATGCCCAACCTCTTCCAGCACACAAACACCAAAGCAATAGTGCCATTTCTATGGTCTATAAAGATATATGTTTCACCACATTATACATATATGGGTGTCTTATGCTCTATCTTCTCTTATTGGAGTCATTAACTTTTCCTTTTTTTCTCCATGTGTCCTCCAAAGTGCCACTTTTGTACCCCACAAAGCAATAATGCTCCATACAGTAACAGAACACGTTTAGTGCTTCTTTACACCAACAAAACAGTAATATTTTTTTTTAATCCCAACACGATAATAATAAGAGTGCCACATTTTTGCCCCATACTGTCATACAGCATTCTTTGTACCCACCTTCTCAGTAATAGTGCCCAATCTGTGCCCTCACATCATAATAGGGCTGTCTTGTAACCCCAGAAATAGTAACCGGGATTCCCTTTGCTCCTACACAAAGTAATAGAATCCCCTTTGTGCCCTCAAATTTGGGCCCTATTATTTATTTTTCATTTTAAAGTGCTATAAATTCCAGTGTTTTTTTTTTATATAAGACCAATACAAGTCTAATAATATTACTTAGTATACAAATATGATACAAATAGAGAGCTGATCATGCCCTAGAGGTCTTGCAATCTACAAGGAAGGAGGAAGTAGACAGAAGCTAAGGACATGTTTTTTGTGGTAATGTATCAGCAGCAGGGTTATTTGGTGAACAGCTTTTTCCTATTCCTGCTTGTTTATATCAGCTGTATGCATAACAGTTTTTGGGTGGGCAGAGGATAGTAACCCATTACTTGTAGAGGAAACTTTGCGCTTCATGCTCTTAAGTTTTTCAGTCTGACAGAAAAAGATTTCACTGTACAAATCATATGCTGCACATCTTTTTACGAAATGCCAATTATGTTTTTCCACTATGATAACTTTAGCATATAAACTGTACTGACATTTTATAATTTTAATCTGTTCCCTGCAATAATTGTGTTAACTTATTTTCATTTCTAGTGCAGAACATACACTTTCACAGGGGTTGCTGTGCATATCTAAAATTAAAAAAAGACAGAACCTTTTTGTACAGAATGTACTCATGGAAAGTATGAAAACAATTAAAAACTGAACTTTTTTGCCTAGCTAAAGATAGAGATATGAACCATTGTCATACTGAGAAAAAAATAGTAGCTTTATGTTTAATGAAAATATGAACTGCAAACAGAGAGTTATCCTGGAGTTCTTCCATAAACACGTCAAAAGAATCAGTGGCCTTCAGTGATCAGAGAATTCCATACTCGATGGAGGATGACTGGGCCAAGCAGGAATTCAGAACAAGCCTCCTCCGTGAATTTTCTGCTGATTGAGACAGGACTCCAGGAAGAAGTAAAAGCTCCAGGAGATCAAATTTGTAGTAACAAAAGCTAAAAGATATTCTTGTAGAACAAAGTTGAAATTGGTATTGCAATACACTTTATTATAAATAAGTAGAGCATGACATGTAGAGCTTTTCAATCAGTAGAAGTAACCATACAATGATCTCTTACATAAAAAATGTTTTCGAAACCAGTTATTATAAAATGTCAGAAAAGTTAGAGAAGTACAGTCAAATTTCAGTATAATAATAAAATGATTGCAAAATTAATAATTGACAATATTTTCCCATGAACAAGAATTCACATTTAGTGTTGAACAAAAACTCCACATTTATTAATATACTGTAGTCATTTCATCACAAACCTCAGCATAACCAGCCAAACTATAAATTCCATTAAGAATTTTTGTGACTCTTTTTCCATGTACAACAATCTATTGTACATTAATCGATCCTGGTGTTTTTATTATTATTATTATTATTATTATTATTTATTTATTTTCGTTTATGAACAAAAAGCAACATTTATTCAAAGACAATCATGTCATCATCTTCTGGAACATGAATTTCTTGTGACTCCATTTCTTTTGGAATCATTGGCCGCATTCTCTCATGTCTAGCAAACTCTGTTCCGTAAATGCATCACCTCTTGTCCAGGTAGCCTCCCAAACAAGGTAAAACCTATCCGAATGATCTGCTAACGCTAATGTAGAGCTGTAGCAGTGACTGAGACTAGGCCTTATTTTCAGGGGAGGCCTTATATTTCTAAGCTTGAAAAAGGTCTTATTTTTGGGAGATGTCTTATTTTTGAGGTGTTATTAAAAAGAATATCATGATGGAAAGCTGCCCATTTCTTCTTCTAAAGAAGTTTCTACATCAGACAAAGTGGTCTATAATGGGAGTCTGCAGCAACTGGAATGATGTACTGCATAATTCACACTTAGCTGCAGCAGGACCTTCTTGAGGAGATGGAGCTGTATTTACTTCTCAGGGCTTGACCAGAGAAAGAGGAGTGGATTGCTGAGAACCAGGCAGAGATGATAATGACCACATCTATTTAGAAGTGTAAAACAGCAGAGGGTGCACACTGTAAAACTTGCCCATGTATTAGCAGAAAGCTCATTAATGTCATCACATACAGTATTATATATTATCCTCATTTGGTCTACCTAACATGAATTGAATCTCAAACTTTTAACAAAATGTTTTTTATGTTCAACATCTTGTGCTGTTTAATAAAATACTGTACTTAATACATTGAGTTACATTTATAGACAGTATGCAGTAAGCACCTATACACCCTTTAATGGTGGCTGAATGCAGTGCAAATGGTAACATTTAACTCTATAAAACAGTAAGTGTTAAGGTTTGCATATATGTTGAAAAACAGTTTCCATGGTCAGATTTTACACTAGTCACTAATGATTAGAAGAGTCTAAGGGAATCCAAGGTATTCACTCTTTAACCCCCATACTGGTATCTGGCCTAACTCCAACTTGTGGAGCAGTAGGAAAGCTAATCATTGTCAGAAATAATGCTGTCCATCGAGAGTAGACAATATTGGGTTTGAAACAAAAGCAACACAGTACTGGGAACATATTAAAGGGGTTTTGCCACGATCTAATGTTGATGTGGGATTATCCAAAATGGGTATTTAATCACTTTTCTAAATATATGTCATTAAAAAATGAATATTTGAGAGCTACAGCCTGACTTACATGCCCTTGGTTTCCTGACAGTTTTTACATTTAGACACAAACAACAGAAGCTGATCAGGCTGGGCTTGTGTGTTTCACCTTCTTATCTGATGCAGGAACATGAATGAGCTTTGAAGGGGTTGGCTAGAAAGATTCTTTGTCCTTATGATAGAGAATCCACTGGTTGGTGGCGTGCCAGGCCAGGGATTGTGAGCAGTCATGCTTCTCCAGTAGAGCTCTGTGTGTGATGCTCCTTAAACTCAGCTCAACTAAGCCTTTAAGCCTGCAGACAAGCGCATCACTGGACTCCTTTTTCCAGCTCACTGTGAGGGTGTTTTAAGCCCTCTCTGACCCCTGTGTGTACTTTAGAACAGGACTTAGCCCTGATGGAAAGAGGGAGCCCCTCATCCCAGCTAACAGCATCCATTGCTGACAATCACAGCTGCCCTGAGTTGCTGCACACATCCTCCTCATCCGGCTCAATCTGAGGAATACTCACCCATTCTTACAGCACAGTGATCAGACCAGGAAACTCCCAGCTGCAATCATCCTCACCTTGCGAAGGAATACAAGAGCCCAGTTCCACCAGGACCACAAAGAACTTTAGCACCCAGGATTTTCTGCCCAGCAAGCGCAAGGTGATGATAATGTCAGTGTAAACTCACGAAGCTACAAACTATTTACCTGCTTATACCCATTCCACTGGGAAATACCTGCTCCACTATTATTTTGTCACACCTATGAAGCTACATTATTGCCCCCAGGTCTTTATATAAACCTGGGCTCCTTTATCCTTCCTGAAGACAGCAAGAGACACCATTTTACAAGCCCCCTCATAGAAGAAGGCTCCACACTGCATTAACTTGCTGTTTCACACTATCCTCACAGAATTATTCACAGCTCATGGCAGAACTCTTGTGTTAAGCTTTATCACTGATCCAAATCCATGGACACAACAGACTTCTATTTTTGTACCGGGCATTTATACTCTTCCCAGAGGTTCTGGTTCTATAATCTGCAAATCCAACCGGAGTGAAGTTATATAAAAAATACATAAAACAATATCTAGTAGGCACCTCCCCCACGTGTTAACTTCACAGTTTTTCCTAAGGTCCTCTGCAACACAATTTCTGCTCTCTCTCCAATCATGTAGGTACTTCTAAGAAGAACCAAAAGAAAAAGCCAACCAAACTTCGGAATTCTTCTCCTCCCTCACAATCCTATCCTCAACTTGAGGTGGGCCAACAATTTTCCCCCATCTATTCCCGACGTGCCTTCTTCCAAGCAGCTCAGTAGAATTTTGAACAGCATGATCTGCCTGATTCCCAGCCATCTGACTGTATCTTGCTCCAGCAACTGTTCTCATCTTTCCGTTCAACTTTTGCAATCAGATATTAAACAGATGATGGGGACTCAAACAAGACTTCAATCACTAGCGGCCGCACTGAACATATTGAGAAACAAGTTGTCAGACTTTGCAAATTCCCACAATTCCCTATTTGATTGCAAAAAATGCAATTAGAAGAGGAAGTTCAACAGCTGCCTCACAAGTTCTTGACCTAGAGGACCGATCCATGCGTAATAATGTTAGAATCCGTGGCATCCCTGAATCTGATCTTGCTGACCAGTTAAACGCTATACCTAAACAGATCTGTTGGCTCTCGTCTTTGCCAACTTGCTTCAACTTAGTACTTAATGATCGATAGGATCCACAGGATCCCTAAACCCAAAAACCTTTACCTCCCCCAAAACAAAAGTTCCGAGAGACAAAACTATAGCCAAATACATTTCTACAACATTAAGGAAGAATTTCTAAGGGCTTTAAGTAAAGACGGGACCGCTCCCAGACCGTTTCCAGCAATTTCCATCTTCCCGGATTGTATCCTCGCAACCATGCTTAAAAGTAAAGAGTTTCCCAGCATACACAAGAATCCTACGAGATAAGGATAGTTCAATATCGATGGGATTCCCAGTTAAATTAATAATTGGTCAGGGTATGGCACCCAATTTAAAGCCACACTCCAGTAAGAGGCCAGCCTTGACCCTGAAAATTGGAATCCGTTCTATCATCAGCAACGCTATTCCATTGAGAAATAAACAAATGAAACCCGGAATAATCACCTCGATCTGTGTCAGATAAACCAGAATCAAGATGCAGGACAGAGAATGAAAATTTTCAATTTATTATCCTTAACTTGTTTTAACTTGTGACTCTCCAGGCTCCATATCTCACCACCCACTACAGCGTTAGTACATGAGGCCTACTGTAAATTTATACTCCGTCAATCTAAAATCTTATACATATAATTTGACTTTTCAGGTATTTAGCATCTGCTTAGTTATAGTTTTTGCTCCTAAAAATTCAAAGAGTTATTTTTTTATTAATTAGTTAGTATTTGGTAAATAACTAATCCTTCTGGGCTCTGAATCAGATTCAAGCACATCTTGACAAAATCTGATCCCAGGTCTCTTCTACACATTCCCAATGTTGTAGACTGGACATGGATACAAATACATCTTTTTCTTCAACACTACCCTACAAAGTTTCAAAAGATCAAAACATTGTTACCCTTTTGCTAGTCCCAGTGTCTGTTCTAACCTAAAAACTGATTATTGTTATCATAAGTTGATAAACAGAGCCTGATGTTACGCATTTTACACAGTAAAGTTATCACTAAACATCGCCGCTATGGAGGGAGTCAAGTCAGAGGTTGGTAAATTGATGAGTCGCATCGGCATTCGATCCCCCACAGCCCTGGAATAGTGCACCTCCTCACTTAGATGTATATCTTCAGCTTTGTCATGCTGTCATTAAAGAGTGGGGAAGCTGGAAATGATCCTTATTACAAATAATAAGATTGACAAAATTGAAAAGACTTCCTTTTTGTCTGGGGCATTCATGGTTTTTTAGTATTTTGAGATTGCCTGCTTAAATTTCCTCTAGCAGTAAGAATGGGAGAGTACATATGCACCCAAGAGTTTTAACCATTAAATGAAACTTTGACACCCCACTATCGCTGAATGTAGCACATAGCTATCGCATCTGTACCTGACTCATAGGTGTTTGACAGCCCCCCCTGCCACCCCAAAACATTTTTTTGTATTCAATCAGGGTATATCCAGACCATAAATGTCAAAAAATGTGAAGCTTTAAATGCTGACCTGCTACATAAGGCTCTGTCGTGTATGGAATTGGAACATTTTTTGGAGTGAGGATACCGCCTTAATAATCTATCACCTAATGTCAATTTTAATTACCATTTGTGTATGTGTTTCTATACAAATTAAGGAAGACCTGTAATATTACACTCCTTGGAAAGATAACATTATCATATCTGTTACATCTCCAAGAAAAGTATTAATATGCACAACACTGCTAGATCGTAGGTCCGATTAGCTGGGAATATATTCATAACATCAACTGGTCTGTTTGTATTGAAAGGAAAATTTATGCTAAGAGAGGAGTCCCTATTCCCAAATTTGAGAAATTATGCCACTGGGATACGAATGAATAACGGGGCTGAGTCTTGAGAGGTTGGTATGCTATAGGTTGATGCATTACTAATGTTCTAATGTCTGTACTACTGCATTTCAGTTCCCTCTTTATATATTTAGCCTTGGAATCATTTGAATATGATTATTAATATTCTGTACTGATCAATTGTGCCTTATTATTCATTTGTTGTAATATTGCCAGTCAGAAATAATTTCTTTTTAGTTCTTATTCCTGCACTTATGTATCAATGTATTTTGATGCCCTTCTGTAACAGACGGGGTAGGTGGAACGATTTTTCATTGTTGAGCAATTTTTTTTGTTTTGTAATATCAAAAATCTTTTAATAAAAAATATTCAAATTACCAAAGAAAAAGTACTGTGTTTTTGCAAACGCAGATAAGTTGTCGCCAGAGCATCAAAAAGAAACACCAAAAGAAGGACCATAATGTTAAATGTACAAATATGGTAGACAGTCCAAATACAGTAAAATCCCAATTACGGATTGATATCAAAGTTTATAAAATACAACATATACACCCCAAGGATAAAATAGACGTGTCCTGGGACTACAAATGTGTGGTATTACGTCCAGTTGGTTTATAGCAATTCATCAAAAATGTAAGCCAGCCTACCTAGGGGATTTGAGAATGGCTATCGTATCTTGAATATAAATCACTTAACCCAGTTATGGGAAATGTATTAGGTTTGTGGTCCCGATACGTGTTTTCGCTTTCCTTCAGACTTTAAAAAGCCCCAAGCGAAACGCACTACAGGACACGCACTCACAATTCACTGTTTGACAACCTCATATATCTGGTGAAGTACTTTTTTTTTTTGACTTATTAAAAAGGCTTTATTGAAAAAAACAAGGATAAAAATATCAGGACACATAAATGCATCTGTCATATAGGGTCAGTAATTAACAGTTAAATAACATATAAAAGAACAGATCTTATGCAATTTCATATGAATCGCAAAAATGAGGCATAATTCCAATCCTGATATATTTAAAAAAGAGCAGGAAAGGAAGAAGAAAAAAGCTTTTTCCATAGCTAAACCAAAAACGCTATCTACCCACATGAATTAGTAAACTTTGTCATCAGAGTTGACAACAAAACCCTAGAGTACCCTCACATTACCGTTAGTAATATAAAAGATTAAAGGGAAACTGTCACATAGGTTAATGCCCCCTTGCTGAGAGACAGCACAACTATGTTCTGACCTGCTGTTCCATCACGGTGTCCCTTATTCTAAAGATGCTGGAGTTTTTTGTGTAATTTAATGCTCAATTCCTGCAGTTTTCAGTCACTCCGAAGAGTCATTCAATCTTTTTTCAAACCCCGCCCACCATACCCCCGACGCGTAATAGTGTCTGGGGAAAATGGCAGAAATCATAGCTTCAATGAGACTGTGGTAGTACGCATAGTTGCGGGCCTATGTCATGTGTATTGCAGCGCATTACGTATCGAAAACGCCCGCCACAGATGCTGTTGTGAACATAGCCTTAAGGTGAAATTACTGTAGGCGCGTTTAAAGGGAAAGCCAAATACTGATCGGATTTTCCTTGGTCTTTTTTTGTTGGCATGCAGGGGGGTGACTTTTCAAGCCCCCCCCCTGCACCACCACATGTTTCGGACCACCGAAGGAGTAAAAAACTATCTAGCGGAAAATCTGTGAATGGGGACTGCCTGCACGGATTTTCTATTAAGTCTATGGGGATTGTAGCTTGGTCCGGTTTCAGGCGAAATTTTGGTAAAACCGCAAACCATCAAATAACCTGTGCTGTGGGGACAAGCCCAAAACTTCTAATACCCATTTGTGTAATAAACAATACTGTAAATCCACAATATATAGCAACATATCAGCAAAAATTAGATGCCAAGAACAAAGAATTATAGGTACCTCACGATACTGTATCAACAATGTATGGCAACAGATCAGATATAGACAAATGAACTCAGATTGGTGGTTACTTGTACAATACTGTAGTCTTTTTCCACAGATGAATCCTCACAATATCCTTTTAAAGAACAAGAAAAAAAATAAGAAATCTAATTCCCAATATCCAAACCCCCATGCAAATAGTGTTAAAACACACCTGTAATAGTGCAAGAACGCTTTCCCCAGAGATACTCTCAGGATGATCACCATCACCAGGAACCTCGCACTAATCAGGTTTCCTGACCAATCCAACTCTTCATTGGTGGATTGTCAGAAAATAAATATAAAAACATACAAACGGTGAGTGTTCACCGCTAATACGCTCCGGCCAGGTCAGCGTGCGGGATCCACACATACAGGCTAACAGACTAGAGTGACGTCACAAAGCTGTAGCTAACGAAAGCCGAGCAGGCATACAATACCTCATACGCGTTTCAGAGAATAACAATCTCCTACATGTAGAACATTAAAGGGGTTGTCTCACTACAATGATTGGTTTTTTAATTAAAAGATCTCTAAAAAACAGAGGCATCTTTTGCAATATATTTGCATTACAAAATGTCCAACTGATTTTTAGTTATCCTTGGTATTAGAAATGCATCAGCTCCTCAAATTCACTATACCACTAACCTGTTAAATTTTCTCTCACTGGCTGCCATTCTGGTGATGTCATCAGCTTCTCAATACAGTGTCGAGCACAGAGCCCCTCCCGCACAATTTGTTTCTGTAGGGAAGGTAGGGCTCTGCTTCTGTTCTTTGTAGCTGTGCTGCCTGTATTAACCCTGTGTGTGCCTGCTCCCCCCAGCTCTCTACACAGATTGGGAGATCAAGGGAGGCTATCTGTGGTCAGTAGAATTGACAGCATTGAATTGTGTAACCTAAACTCCTGAATGTTACTGTGGAGCTTTTGACTATACTATAGAGCACCAATCAGGGGCATGTGAACGGTCATATCCCTCCCAGGCCCCTTCTGCTGTATTGTGACACATGGTGATTAAAGGAACAACTTCCACAGCTGCCCTGTGTCGTTCTGACAGGTTGTTTGTTGTTGCCTTGAGAGTGCTTTGAGATTTGTATGCTAAGCAGGGGGTATAGGAACACATGCATCCGCCCTGCTCTGCTATTAGCAATACACACTTCACAGACCTCTGGCTCCATACCACTCATAGATCAGCCCTCTCCTGTCTCCTGACTCTTGTGGAGAAGGAGCAACAAGAGCTCGCCACTGACCGCACAGTGCAGCATGTATCCATCAGTAGCAAGCAGATCTATGCGGCACACACAGGGTTAACTCCTGGCAGCAAACCCCCCTCGCCCTTCCACTGCGTATAGAAGTTACTAGCTAGTTGGAGGAGGGAGAGCTTGGTCAGTGTGCTGAGGGGAGGGGGCAGGGAAAAAAAGAAAAAAAAAAAAAAAGAGGAGAAGAGCAACAAAAGCATGCCCCTGAATCAAAATCCTATGCCTGCCATACACACCCTTGAGTAGGCTGAAAGCCTGTAGTGAGACATAAAGTTTCTACAACAAAGTTCATTAGTAAATACTGTCTGCATTTGAGAAGTGGTGAAACTGGACTGCAAAGGGTGATAAAAATAAGTTGTCCAGAAGCAGAACAAGGTGGATTCTTAATTTGAATTCACAAATACCAAACGAATTTTTGAATTCAGATATTGAACTATTTGCGTTTTAAGGTTCTTCATTTAAAAAAAAAAAAAAAAAAAACCCTGAGAATTTTTCCTTTCTCTCTCCCCTATTTTTCCTTTTTTCCCTTGTGAATTTGTAATGGACAGCATTCCAGTGATTGTTTTAATTCCTTTCACATTAATGTGCATATGTTGTTTTCATTGACAGCATTATTTATTATATTATTATTTTGTTTTATGAGGTAGAAAATATAAAAGTTAGGGGAAATGTATTCTTGATTTGTCTTTTAAGTAACAGCATCTGTAACAAACAGGGTGTGGAACAGATATAAGGCCCAGACTATGCCAGGCATTATACCCTGATGAAATTAGAGATGGTTATTCCTCGGAAACGCGTGGGTCTTGTATGCCCTGCTCGGCTTTTCGTTTAGCTACAGCCTTAGTGACGTCACTCAAGTCTGTGTGAGGATCCAGCTCGCTGCCGGCCGGAGCGTATTAGCGTGAACCACCGCACTGTTGGTAATGTTTTTTATATTATAACTTTTCTGACAAATCCCACCAACTGGAAGAATGAAATGGACAGAAACCTGGACTAGTGCAATGATTCACATGCTGATGCGAGCATCAAGTGAGAATCTCTGGGAAGCGTTGGCACTGTACAGGTGTGTTTAATACTTTTGCTGGGTTGTATATTTGGAGTCTGATTGTTTGGGGACTGCTTGTGATTAAGTTGGTACCTTATACTCTCTATAAGAGGATTGTAGCAGGAGATTTCCTCTGGCTATCTTTGTGCAGCTTGTTCCCTGAAACACCTGGCGCTTGTATCTAAAGTAGTAGTTATTTTTTTTCGAATCTAAATTCCCTGCTTCTCTTCTTGCATATATAGAGGGGTCATCGCCCTGAGAAGGATGGCTCCGCTCCAGATGACTATCCCTTAATAAACTGTATTGTCAACCTTACTCACATCATCAGTAAAGCAGATGGGTATACTAGCAAGCGCTAAGATCCAGACGCATTTCCTTTCCTATGTGGTTCGTCAGTGGAAATAAAAGTTGTCAAAAAATACATCCATATGGTAAAAGGTAAGATGCACTACTGATGTCTAGGCATGACCATACAAACTCAAGGTCTGCCTATTTCTAGTGCTGTAAATCCCACCCATCCATAAGCACACCTCCTTAGTTAAACCTGACAATCGGAGATGAATGCAGGCTGAAAGCAAAAATAACTGCACTGCGCATGCGCGCAACATGCGGTGGCGACATGAACCTGCCAATGATTATGGCCATGCCGCAGTATCCGCATTCACGGAACTCACTAGTACATACTTTGTATTCCCGTGCTCTATTCCTGGCGTTGTGATGTACATATGTACTGCGGGAGTCTGCATCCACGGGATTCATTGTGCACACATGCACTCTATTCTCGGTAGCACAGTGTCGTAGATGATGTATCGCAAGTGTGCCCTGACCGAGGTTGGTTGTACAGATAGCCCTGGGGTCACTCTAGGTCCTTAGGACTGATTGCATAGATATTACCCAAGCTCCCAGCACGGAAATCCCCTTTGATTATACTGCGGTCACTCGCTGAGCCTAGTTCGGGTTAAAGGGGTTATTTTTTAGAAACCCAAAAAATAAGAACACATCGTGGTGGATTAACAAAGATAAGCAGTAACGACCTGTCACAATCCAGTGTGTGAACTACTTACAGATGCTGTTAAATCACATATTTTTCCTATGTTGGATCTTTCTTCTCTCTGGGCTAGTGGGGGGAGCTACAGTTGCTAGGCACGCTGTATGAAAACTACATTTCACACAAAACCCTGCTTCCTTCCAGATGAGCTATAGATTCTATATACTATATCCACATTAATATACAGTGACGGAAATAATTATTTGATCCCTTGCTGATTGTTTAAGTTTGCCCATTGACAAAGACATGAACGGTCTATAATTTTAAGGGTAGGTTAATTTTAACATTGAGAGGTAGAATATCCAAAATAAAACCCAGAAAATCACATTGTATAAATTATATAAATCTATTTGCATTTTACAGTGAGAAATAAGTATTTGATTCCTCTGGAAAACCAGACTTAATACTTGGTGGCAAAACCCTTGTTGGCAAACACAGCAGTCAGACGTTTTTTTGTAGTTGATGATAAGGTCTGCGCACATGTCAGGAGGAATTTTGGTCCACTCCTCTTTGCAGATCATCACTAAATCATTAAGATTTTAAGGCTGCTGCTTGGGAACTCGGAGCTTCAACTCCCTCCATAAGTTTTCTATGGGATTAAGGTCTAGAGACTGGCTAGGCCACTCCATGACCTTAATGTGCTTCTTTTTGAGCCACTCCTTTGTTGCTTTGGCTATATGTTTTAGGTTATTGTATTGCTGGAAGACCCAGCCATGACCTGTTTTTAATGTCCTGACGGAGGGAAGGAGTTGGTCATTCAGGATTTTACGGTATACGGCTTCATCTATTTTCTCATTGATGCAGTGAAGTAGTCCTGTTCCCTTAGCAGAGAAACACCCCCAAAACATAGCGTTTCCACCTCTGTGCTTGACAGTGGGGGGCGGTGTTCTTTAGGTCATAGGCAGCATTTCTCTTACTCCAAACACGGTGAGTTAAGTTAATGCCAAAGAGCTAAATTTTTGTCTCATCTGACCACAGCATCTTCTTCCAATCACTCACAGAATCATCCAGGCGTTCATTGGCAAACTTCAGATGGGCCTGCACATGGGCCTTCTTGAGCAGGGGGACCCTGCGGGCACTGCAGGATTTTAAATCATTTTGGCCTAATGTGTTACCAGTGGTTTTCTTGGTGACTGTGGTCCCAGCTGCCTTGAGATCATTAACAAGTTCCCCCCCGTGTAGTTTTAGGCTGATCTCTCACCTTCCTCATGATCAAGGATACCTCACGACGAGGTGAGATTTTGCATGATGCCCCAGATCGATGTCTATTGACAGTCATTTTGTATTTCTTCCATTTTTTTTTCTTACTATTGCACCAACAGTTGTCTCCTTCTCACCCAGCGTCTTACTTATGGTTTCGTAGCCCATTCCAGCTTTGTACAGGTCTGTGTTTTTGTCCCTGACATCCTTAGAAAGCTCTTTGGTCTTGCCCATGTTGTAGAGGTTAGAGTCTGACTGAGTTTATGGACAGGAGTCTTTTATAAAATGACAAAGACGGCTGTCTTTAATGCAGGTAACAAGTTGATTAGGAGCACCTAACTGGTCTGTAGCAGCCAGAACTCTTATTTGTTGAGAGGGGATCAAATAATTATTTCTCTCAGTAAAATGCACATTTATCTAATTTATACAATGGGATGTTCTGGATTTTATTTTGAATGTTCTACCTCTCAATGTTATAATGAACCTTCCCTTAAAATTATAGATTGTACATGTCTTTGGGCAAACTTACAAAATCAGCAAGGGATCAAATAATTAGTTCCTTCACTTTGTGTGTGTATATTATGTTGTGTGTGTGTGTGTGGTATATATATATATATATATATATATATATATAATATATATATATGTGTGTGTATGTACAGCCCTCAGTCTCCTTTCTACACTGCAGAGCTGTCCTTCATAAGTCTGTCATACTGACCGAGCACAGCACGCATGCTCATTTATTTCAGTCAGCCAAACCAGGAAGTAACTCACAGAGCCTGTCCTCCTTCCTGTAGGACAGGTTTCTGCTGAGGAAGGAGCCCGACGGCCATTTTGTTCTTCTAGAATGTTTATCTCCTAGACAAAATGTTCAGACTTTTCTAATTAAAGATATTTAAGAATTTTTCTCATTATCTATTCAGTTATTTCCTTTTGCTGGAGAACCCCTATAAAGGGGATGTATCGCTTCTTTAGTTCAGCTAATTTATACTGCCCTCGGCTTCTCAACTCTAGAAATGCAGGGGTGCTTCTTCCCCTCCCAGCTTGGAGACATCATCCCCCCTTCACTGTTCATGCTGGCTCCCGAGACTCCCACCCCCTCTCTTAGTCCACATGTCACTGTGTCTCTCCCTATGCAGTCTTATTTATAAGAGCTGTATACATACCACAGGCTGCATTTAATCTAGACTGAGCACTGATCTCATCTCCTCTCACAGCTGGAGATTTGTTACAGTTGAATCCAGTGTTCCTATGAACTGCACAGATCTCCTTTCTATGCAGGAGAGTTAGGCACCGATACACAACTGTTATGTTTTCTGATTGTTATTGTTATGTTTTCTGATTGTAGAATCTGCTGCAGTGTGTTTCTGCTAGGTGTGCGAAGAGAAATTGCTACGGCCCCTTATTCTGTGTCAGGCAGGGATCGACACAGCTGTTTCCTGATTGTAGAAGCCCTGCAATGTTATTCTGTTTCTTCTGGCTGTGCAGAGTGAAAATGTGCCGGTCCCTTACTCTGAGTGAGAGAGACAGTAATGCTCGCTCCTGTGAATACGACCGGGGGCCGAACAGAATGTAAATGAGCTCTCAGCTGGTGAAATGCAAGGAGGAGGGATCCGACAACGACTGGAGATCAGTGTAAACAGAAGATAAGGAAAACTGTGAATACAACACAGCTTTGCTAATGACATCCAATTGCAAAGTTACTTGTATTCACTGTCCCCTTATTCTGAAGACCATTTAATGAAATGATACAACCCCTTTAAGGACTGGTCAGAGGAGCTACGGTCATTCCTCTGAGATTTCCAAGCTCTCTTATCAAGTTGATTCTACTTACAATTAGATTGATGTATATACAGTCATAGATCAGCCTTCATGACAGGAGTGTAAGTAACAAGCTAAGCTATGTAATGTCTTTTATCCTTTTAATTTAGATGGGAAGGGGTTC
>JAODAL010050037.1:0-27728 GCA_025379985.1 Phyllomedusa bahiana | reverse complement strand
CCTAGGTAGATTGTACAGACAGAAAATAAGCCCACTAAGGGCCCACATTTTGTGAAAAATTGTCTAGGTCTAAAACTCCTTTTTTCCCCATAGCAACCAAATCAACACCCTCCATTTTTCCAGAGGACTAATGAAGTAAAAGGAGCACTCTATTGGTTGCTTGGCAAAAAGTGATTTTTAAGACCAACACTTTAAAAAAATACATGTGGCCATTAGAATGTGAGGAGTACCCAGTAAATTCTGGGGGGGTTTCCAAAGCCCTTCTTATCCAGAAGGCCAAAAATGGGGTAAACCCGTCAAATTTCTCCAGTCTGTTGAGGGCACTTGGAATTTGTCCCCAATTAGAATAATGGAGGGGAGTGAAATAATTTCCCAAGTCCGGGGGAAAAGAAAAAAGGGGAACATCTATGAATTCCCTTTTTACCTTTTTTAACTTGGCATTGCACACCATTCTAAATAATAACAGTATAAAAATTATATATATATATATTAAATTTATTATATATATATAATATATATATTATATTATATTTATATATATATATATACAACATTACAACAAATATATATACATCACCGGCCACTTTTATTAGGTACCCATGCTAGTAAGGGTTGGCCCCCCTTTTTGCCTTCAGAACTGCCTCAATTTTTCGTGGCAAGATTCAAAAAGGTTTGCAACATGCTCAATTGGTACCAAGGGGCCCAAAGAGTGCCAAGAAAAATTCCCCACACCATAAAACCCCACCACCACCACCGAACCCGTTATACAAGGCAGGATGGATCCATGCTTTCATGTTTTTGACGCCAAATTCTGACCCTACCCCCCAAGTCGCAGCAAAACGAACATCAGACCCGGCAACGTTTTTTCCAATCTTCACTGCCAATTTTTTGATGAGCTTGGGGAAATTGGAGCCTCAGTTTCCCTTTTTTCTGAAAGGAGTGGCACCCCGGGGTGGTCTTTGTGCTGTAGCCCCTCTGCTCAAAGTTTGCCCTACGTGCTTCAAGGTGTTTCTCCTACCTTGGTTGTAACGGGTGGCTATTTTAGTCACGTTGCCTTTTTATCAGCTCAACCCTTGCCCCTTTTCCTTTAACCCCTTTGGGACAACAAGGCATTTCCGCCACAGGACTGCCGCTCACGGATTTTTTTCTTTTTCGGAACATTCTCTGTAAACCCAGAGAGGTTGTGCGTGAAAATTTCCCGGGGATCACAGTTTCTGAAAAACTCAACCAGCCCTTCTGGCACCAAAAAACCATGCCACGTTCAAGGCACTCAAATCACCTTTTTTTCCCCATCCGATGGGGGTTTTTTGAACTGCAGGAGATTGCCCTTGACCTTGTCTACACCCCAAAATGCATTTGGTTGCCGCCATGGGGTTTGGGGCCGATTAGAAATTAAGTGTTAACGAGCATTTGGACATGTGTACCTAAAAAAAGGGGCCGGGAGTGTGAATATTTTTATATATAAAATATATATATTTGAAAAAAAGGCCTAGGGGGAATAAGGCTGGGGATTGGGGGCACTTTCCCAAAAAAGCCCAAAATGCCCCTTTTCCGGGAATAAAGAATTAGTTGCCTTTTTTAATAAATGCATATGGGTTTTTCCCCCAAAATTTGCATTTTAAAAAAAAAGGGAACAAAAAGGGCAAAGAACTTTACGCTTTTCGCGGGGTTTACCCCCCGTTTCCTCAGAATTTCTATACCATCATAAAAAAACCCCAACATTAAATAGGTAAAACTGGCGGCACTTTTTCCTATCTATTTCCCGTGAGTGGGGTATCTGATACGTGTTTTCCCTTTCTTTTGGGCCCTGGTCCGATAAAAGGATGTAAAGTGATTGCTGGGAACGTAGGGTCATTTCACAAAAAAATGATGTTTTGAAGTCGGGTGTTTGCAACTTGAGTCTTTTCATCGGGGGGGGAAAACCATCTAAGTTAAAAAAGGGAGGCTATAGAGTGGAATCTTAGGTTCAATCAAGTCGTTCCTCTTTTTTTTTTTGTTTTTTTTAGGATTTTTTATAAGCATTCAATAAAACGCGTTAACAAATTGTGTCCCTCTATTTTCAAATTTTTGAATTTTAACCCTTTTTACATTTTTATCCCCCAAACTGTAATTTAAAAATCAGGGTACGAAAAAAGTATTTTGGAAGAAGAATAAAAAAAAAATCGTAAAATAAAAAACAGTAAAAAATGCATTTAAAAATTTTTAAAAAACTTTTTTTTCAAGAGAAAGTGTACTTTCTTTTTACCTTTCTATCTATTTCTGCGGGGTTTTACTGCAGCAAACCATAAAAAAACAATGGTGTCGTACCCTAGACTAAAGGGGAGATACGGGTTTCCCAATTGTGCGGGTCACCGCTAGGACACCCCGTGTTTGTTCTTTGTGTCCCGGGCTGAGTCGCCCCGCAAAAAACAAGGGAAAAACCATAGCGCGGGAGCGACACGGGTGAGTAAATTCTTTAAATGTATATGAAGAATTAATATGGATGTAAATGTGCGCTCAAGGTGGGGGGGAGTAAGAAATGGGTTTTTTGTTTTTTTATATCCATTGGGAAGGGAGAAAAAGGTGTTTTTTAAAAAACCCTTTGTAAATGGAAGAAGAGTTTTGGCATAAAGGAAATTTTCTAAAAAAAAGGGGGTTTTTTTGGGGAACCCGAAAAACATTTGAAAAGGGAAATGTGTAGTTTTTTAAAGATATGTACATCGGAAATGGGGGCTCTCATTTTCCCATTTTTTTAACATAGCCCACTCTTGACAACGATTTTTAAACAAATTATTACATTTAAATCTAGATTACATATTTTCTAAAATATCATTAAAGGCCCTTTTGGGGGTTGTAAGGTTTTTTAACATTTTAAAATCCAATATTTTTTTCCTTTTTGCGGGAAAAATTTTTGGGAAACGTTCTCTACTTTCAAAACAGTATTTTTTCCCGGGCCGGGGTGATTTTTATTTACTGTAAAGTCTTGACCATGTACCTCCTTTCCAATGCCTGCTAAAATTTGGAGTAGATCTCCTCCTTCTTTGCATGTCGGGGGTCCCTTTAAAATGAACGGCGGGGAATTTTGGTCCCCCCAAACCCGTTTTGAAGGGAAACCAAAGGGCTTTCAATAACGAATATAACATACTTTGATTTTCCCGTTCAATTGGGGTTTTTTTTAAAAAGGTTTTTTTTTTTTTAATTGTTGATTTTATAGTTTCTTTGTTTTAATGCGTCCCGCTTTTAAACTTTTTGGTTTTTAAAAACAAGGTTGGCCCCCCTAAGTTTTCTTTGATAATAGGATTTTTTTTTTCGCTTTCTTTTTCGACAAAGGGGCTAAAAACCCCTTTAAAATTGGGGAGGCCCTTTAAAAATTTTGATGGGATTGCTGGGAGTATGGGAGCAAGGAAAGGAAACCCCTGTCCAAAATTTAAAACCAATTTTTTTCCCTAACGGGCCCTTAAATTTTTTAGAAGGCGAAGAATTTTTTAACGTGTGATAAAAAAGAAAAAACGAACTTTGTAAATTAAATTTATGTTCTTTTCCTTATTTTTTTTGTAAGGCATTCTTTTTTGATTTGGGTTGCCCTTGGGGTTTTTCTTTATGGCATCTGTCAGAAAACTGTTTGGGGTAGTTTTTTTCTTCAAATCTGGGTTTTGGGAAAAATAAATTTTTTTTAATTGAAATCTGATTTTTCCGAGAAAGTTCTTCCTGAGCCCCTTTTAAAATTGCCCGTACGGAATATTACCACCCCAAAAGGCCTATGATGTGCACTTTTAAAAAGTCAAATATATGTATTACTACCCTACTTTTTTTAAAAAGTGGGTCTCTGTAATTATAAATGTTTTTTTCTAAAAGATATTGCGGGGTCTAGAATTAAATTTTTTGTGTATTGATTTTGGCGGGTAAAAAATTAAAGCCCCAGGTTTATTATTAATATTTTTAATAAATTCTTCCTCATTTTTCTATTTTTTCCGGGACCATATCATAAAAACAGATCGTTATGTAACGTTTGTAGATATCATATAGTTGGCGTTTTTCCTTTTGATTGTAGATGAAATTGCTCTTAAAATTTGGGCCCCATAAATTAGGTTGGGCAAAGGCGGGGTCACCCTGGCCCCCATGGGCAGCCCCCTTTTATTTGTTTTATAGGGGGTCTCCCTCATGGTAAAAAAGTTTTTTTTAAAGAATCATTTTGAGTCCCTTTACTAAAAAATCTTTTTTTGTAGAAGAAATAAAATTGCCCTTTGCCCCGAGTCTTTAACCCTTTTCAAGCCTAGTTGGTGCAAAAATTTTTGAGAAAAGGGTTTGATACATCGGGCGGGTAATAAATTTTTAAAATTGGAGTTATTTGTATTTCTTTAAAAATTGGTTATTAGGGGGCCCCTAAATCCTTTAGATAATTCAACGATTTGCCCATGAGGTTGCAGTGAAAATCTATAAAAAGGGGAAAAATTTTTGGACGGGTTATTGAATTTTGCCCGAAATGATCGGGCGCCCGGGGGAGGGTTTGTTATTTTTTTTATGTATTTTTGGAAAAAAAATAAAAAAAGGGTTTTTTTTTGGTTTCAGTAAAAAAAAGGGGAATTGTTTTTTTTTTTTGTTATGGACCTTTTGCAATGTTTTTCATCAAAAATTGAATTAATTCTTTTTGAATGGTAAAAAAAGGATCTGACTGACTTTTTTGGGATAATAAGCCTGATCTTTTAAAAATGTTGGGGGTTTTCTCCCTGATTGGGGGAATCAAAAAAAACTGTCCCTTTTTCCTTTTTTTTGTGGCTGGGCTTTAATTACAATTGGGGGAAATTTTTTTTGTAGTTTTTTTGAGTCCCCGATCTTTTTTTTATGGTTAGTTTTTGGAAATTTTTATTATGGTTTTCAATTTGTGCTAATTCATTTCCTACAATCTCCGGGAAAAAGTTTTTACAAAATGCCCCCTGTGAAGGGAAAGGGGGTTAAAAAATTGATTTGATTTTAAGATCTTTTTTGTTTGATTTTTCATTATTGGAAGGAAAAAAAGGATGCAATTCAAAAGGGCCTTCCCAGGGGTTAAATTTTGCATATAATTTTTTTTTAAAGTCTATAAAGATTTTCAAAATGGTAATCCTATTGTTCTTTTTGAACACCCCTTTTTAAGGACCTGAATTTTCAGGGTTTGACAAATGGCTTGACAAATTATAGATTCCAAATTTTTTGAAATTCACTGGTATTTTGGAAAAATTTTTTAGTTTATTAAATGCCCTCCCTTTTTTTTCCCCTTTTGGGGACCCTCCCCTATAGCCTCTGAATTTTTTTTTTTTTTTGATCCCATTTGGGATTTCGTTCTTTTTGGGTGGTTCGGTTATCTTGGGGGATAGATCAAAAAAAGGGATCATATTGCATTGTTCCCCCCCTTTATTCTGAAATGTGTATTTTTCATATTTTTTTTAGACGCACTAAAGACTGTCAGAAATTCTTTGTATCGTAATTTCCGTAAGGGGAATTTTGTAAGGTGATTGATGCTCTTGTTTTACGTATATTATGGTTTTTTTTTTTAGGAGTTCGATTTTTTCCCTGATTTTTAAAAAGCTTTGGCTTTTAGATCCCCCATTGTCAATAGGGCCCGCTTAAATAAGTTTCTGAAGATAATTTTGGGAAAAACATGTATAGAAAAATTATGGGCATTAGGAATTAGTTCGCCCCCGTAGGTTTGGGGTTAGAAATCTAGTGTGGTTTTTGCTCCAAAAAAGAAATGGTACCTTGTTTGTTTTAATTTAAAATCATTAATGATGGGTATGTCAGCTTTTGTATGGTTGTTTTTATTGTTTAAAGGCGTAAACCCCCTATAGATTGGATATATTCTTGTTTTTTAAGTTTTCTTTTATTTTGGGGGCTAGCTCCTAAAATTTTAAACTAGGGGCAAGGGGGAAGGGTTTTTCCCCTGTATAGATGTTTGTGGTTTTTTTTTTCCCCTTTATTATTCTCTTTTTAATGTATTACATATTTGTTTACGCAATGATAGAAGATTTTTTCTAAATGGAGGGCCCCAAAAAATAAAGTCAGTATTTGGGATTTCCTTAAGGCCTTTAATTTAAAATCTGTGTTTATCATGGTCCCCGGGGCTTCACGTAAATAATAAACACCCCGGTCCCAAACGATACCGTTGAAAGTAGAGATCGTTCCCAAAATTTTTCAGCAAAAGGAACAAAAATTGGGTTAAAATGTTACAAACCCTTTAAAACCCAAAAAGGGGGTGAATGATATTTTAAATAGTAATCTAGAAAATTTCCCGTACATAATTGTTAATATCGTTGTCGAGAGCGGGGTATAAGAAATGGAATATGAGACGCACATACCGATTTTACATATCTGGAAAAACTACACTTATTTTTTTTCAACTGTTGCGTTCCCCAAAAACCTCCTTTTTTTAGAAAAACCTTGATGCCAATTAAATTTCTTCCATTTCCTTTGGGTTTATAAAAACACCTATTTTCCCTTCACAATGGATATATATAAAAAACCCATTTCTTATCCCCCCAATTGAGGGGGAAAATTTAATCCCTATGTTTAAATTTTTCATATACCCAAAAATGACATCACCTGGTCGCCCTGCTGCTATGGTTTCTCCCTTGTTGTTCGAGCGACTCAGCCCCCGTACACACAGATCAAACAAGGGGTTCCCAGCGGTTTACTGCACAATTAAAACACCTTTATCTCCTTCAGGGCTAGGGTTTCGCACCATTGTTTTTTTATGGTTCGCTGCAGTTCCCCTGCAAAAAAAAGATAGAAAGGGAACAAATTTACATTTCCTTGTATAAAAAAGTTTATAAAAATTTTTTTGCATTTTTTACGTTTATAATTTTTCGATTTAAAATTTTTTTTTCCCGTTCCTTTCCCCAAAAAACTTTTTTGTACCCCGATTTTAAGTTACAGTATGCTATAACATGCAAAGGCCCTTTAAAAATTCCCTTTGGGTATTTGAGGGGCAAAAATTTGTTAACGTGTTTTCCTTTAAGCTTAAACTGATCCCAAAAACAAACAAAAAAAAAAAAAGAAGGGGAAAAAAATTGAATGGGCACTTTAAACATTCCACTCATATAGGCCCTTCCCAAATTTTAATTAGATGGGTTTTTCCCCCTGGGCAGACTCAAGTTGCAATCACAGACCCTTTTAAAAATAATTTTTTGTGACTGACATTCTTCCAGCAATCACTGACATCCTTAAAATCGGACCAGCCAACAGAAAGAAAGCACTATCAGATACTCCCCAAAAGAACTAGATTTTGAATTTTGCCCCAGTTTTTTTCCCATTTAAGATGTGTTTGTTTTTGATGGTATAGACTTCTAGGGAAGCGAGGGGAACCCCGCAAAAAGCGGGAAAGTTCTTTGCTTTTTAGTTCTTGTTTTTTAAAATGCCAAAGGGGTAAAACCCCTAGTGCTTTTATTTTTAAAAAGGGGAACTAAATTTTTTATTCCGAAAAAGGGTCATTTTGGGTTTTTTTTGGGAAATGCCCGGATCCTTTTGCCTTATTCGCCCAGGCTCTTTAAAATAAAATAAACCCCAAAACTTTTAAAAACCTTGAGTCCATTTTTTGGTTTTAAAATTCGGCCCGGGGGGAACGGGGGGCCCAAGGCTTTTAAAGGCCCTGCAAGGGTATCAAGTGTTTTTTCCTTCCTTGTACAACCCCCCGAGGTTTAGAAAGCCAAATATTTATTTTTTCCTACTTCCAAATTTTTTTAAATATTGTAGCCCCCCTTTTTTTCTTCTTTTATATTTATATATATTTTTTATATATATATATATATATATTTTTAATTTATTTTATATGAAATTCACCTTCGCCATTTTTTATATTTTCCGGTTTTTTTGAAAGTATAAAAAGGGTAGGCGAAGCTTGGAGCAATGTGGTCTGAAGAAACATTTTTAATGCACCAAGTTTGGGGGAAAAAACTCCATACAAAATTTTTAAAAGATAACACTTTGATTTATACTTTTGTATTATTATATATATAAATATATATATATATATATATATTAAACAAATTTCAACATATATATTAATAATTTATATATATATATATATATTAGGGAAAAAAAGAAAAAAAAAGCAAACCCCATCCAATACTAATTTTAAAGGGGGGGTGCAAGCGAAAAAAAAAAGGGGGGGCCAAAAGGGCTCCCAAATCAATAGAGAAATAGAAAAAACGCAGGAAATCAAAATTGGGGCAAGGGGGGGGGGGGGGAAAAAATGTGATATTTAAACCCCCATGATCAAACCGACGTTTTCCCGGGCCCCCTTTTGATTGTGGGATTAAAATCACATTTTTTCCACTGCCATGTGGAAATGCTGGATTTTTTTTCTTTTTTAAAATTTTTATATATATAAAATATATAAAATATATTTTTACATAAAATATATTATATATTATATATATATAAAAATTTTAATTTTTTATAAATAAAATTAAAATATATATAATATATATATATAATACAACAGTATTTTAATCAAAGGGGTTATGCGCAAACTTTGTTTTGGTGTTTTGGGCCCCCCCCCCCCAAAAAAATTGGGGCATTTTAAATGTTTTCGTCAGACGCACATTGCTCCCAAGGGTTGGCCCACGCCCGTTCATAAAATCTAAAAACCGGGGAAAAAAAAAAAGATAGGGGAAAAAGAATTCATAGATGTCACCCTAAGAACTTTTTGGGGGGAGTAAAAAAAAGTTATAAATGGACAATGGGGTGTTAAAACAATTGGGGCGGGGCCGGGGAAGAAAGGGCTGCGCCAGATATCTGGCATCTATGAGAGTATGGAATTTTCCTAATTGGGGGGGACTTGGATTTTCGCAGGCTCTTACCGACAGTGGAAAAATAAAAAGGGCCCCCTTTGGGATGCAGAATGCAAAAAAATTTTACCCGAGGGGCGTGCCTTTCCCAAAAAACAATCAAAAATTATAGCCGGGAGGCTAGAGGTGAAAAATACCTGAAAAAAATAATAAAGCAAGCAAAAAGAAAAACCCCAAGTAAAAATTTGGGCCCAAAGGGAAGGGTTTTTATGGGGGGGGGGGGGGGGGGGGGTTTAGATGGAAAAAAATTTAAAAAAAAAAATCTAAAAGGAAAAAAAAAAACAAAAAGGAATACTGAAAATTTAAAAAAAAGGATAGCATAGAGATAAAGTTTTAAAATTTTATTACAAGATATAGCAGCACACACAATATGATCAGAAATATCATAAACAAACACTGGCACATTCATTTAAATGATCCTTTCCCCAAAAAAATATTATTTCCATTATCCCCGGAAAAAACACTTTTTAGGGCAAAAACACTAAGGCCCCCCGTTCACCGGCTTTATTCCCCCGTATTTGCGAACCGGATTTCGCTCCCCAAATCCCGGGGTGAATAAGGGGCGGGTGCGGGGGGGGGGCGTGGCGCGGCCAACCCCCGGGCCCCATAAACCCTTATCCACGGCGCGATTGCCCTGGTTTAAATTGTCATTTTCATTTCTCCCCGCCCGGGGGTTTGCCGAGCGGGGGGGGACGACGGTTTTCCCCTGTTCTCTATGAGAGCAGTGGTTTTCCCCTAAAAGAATCGGGGGCGGATTGGCCCCCGGGATTGGAAACGCAATCCGGCGCCCGGGAATACGGCGCCAAATCCGTCGGCAAATAAGCCGTGTGAACGGGGCCTAAAGGAAATTGTGCCACTTAGTCGGATAAGTAAAAAATATGCCCGGATCTGAAGAATATATAAATGATAATAATAATAATAATAATAATAATAATAAATAAATAAAAATATAAGTAAAAGGAAAAAGAAAATAGGAAGTAACAGATGAAATGGAAAAATGTGTAGAACATGTCCGTCGATTAAAAACAACAAATACGTTTTGTTAAAAGAAAAATAATTGATAAAATATCCTTAAAATTGTGGAGATAATTTTGTCATCTACCTCCTGGAAGGTCCATGCTTCCTGCAGCATGTGGGCCGTAAAACTCAAACATTCCAAAAAAGGATGATTACTCATCGATATAATATAAAGAAAAAATACATGCTGCACAGGGTCTCTAGATGCTTTGCAGACCATCATGAAGATTATAAAAAGATAAAAGCTGCAATTATTGATCACATCCCAGCTTCGGTCTCAAATAGAAAAGAAAGGTGTTGAATTTTCTGAATACAAACTTCATTCCCCCATGGTCTCAATGAAGCTACTGAGGTGATAAAAAATAACCCACTATTTATATTGGTATAAATAATGGGAATATATGCATCATGCTCTCCAAAAAATCCTCAAATATTTTTTCTAAAGGTTTCAAGGTGATAAACCTTTTTAAATAAAAAAAAAAAAAAAAACAACCCATTGCTTTAGAATCAAAATAAAAAAGTTGCTTGATTTTTTTTATGTGCCAGCGAATATATGTATCGAGATATATATGTGTGTATGGTAATGTATGTATGTATATATATATATATATATATATTTTATATATATATATATATATATTTATATATATTTTATATATATATATATATTTTAAAAATTTTATATATATATAATATATAATATTTGGGTGGTTTTTAATGATAATGTAAATTATATTTTATGTTCACTGCTGCCACAATTATATTAGTTAAAAATACTCATTCTAAAGTAATTGCACACCCATCCAAAAAATTATGTATTATATATATATATATATGTATTTTATATAAATAATATATAATATATATATAATTTATATATATATATATATATACACATATATGGATGGGTGTGCAGTGCTTTAGTGTGAGTAGTTTAACGAATATGATTGTGACAGCTAGTGAGTTTAAAATATGATTTACATTATTGATTAAAAACAAAAAAACCTTTATAACCTAAAAAATCTAATAATAATCCATCGTTACTGTCCTTCTTTATATTGACACCTAGGGAGAAATGTATGAAGGAACTATATTTACTATTTTGCCGTAGGCAAACTTAAACTCTATCAGTTCTCTATTTGTTAAACACTAAAACGTAACTTTAACCTCTATACACACTATTTAAAAACCTGATCTCTAACCTCATCATTTAACCCTTTTTGCTTCTGAAAGAGGGAATAACTCCCTTTCTATTATCAAGTCTGGTGGAGCACCACCTATTAACAGGAAAGCCTTATATATACAGCAATTAACTAGCTCCAGTAAGGGATCCCAAGCCTACCACCGGGACAGTTGTCCCCAATCTCCTGGACACAGAACAAGTAAGGCCCCCTTGTGACACCCCTGCAGCAGGTGACACCTCGTGGCGAGGTTAGATATGACGTTTTAAATTGTGATCTCTCACCTCTGTCTACAAGTGTCACCTTGCTGCAGGGTGTCACAAGGGGGCCTTATTTGTTCTGTGTCCATGAGATTGGGGGCGACCTGCCCAGGTGGTAGGCTTGGGATCGCTTACTGGAGTTAGTAATTTGCTATAGATATAAGGCTCTCCTGTTAATAGGTGGTGCTCCACCAGTCTTGATAATAGAAAGGGAGTTATTCCCTCTTTCAGGAGCAAAAAGGGTTAAATGATGAGGTTAGAGATCAGGTTTTTAAATAGTGTGTATAGAGGTTAAAAAGTTATATATAATAAAAGTTACGTTTTAGTGTTTAACAGATAGAGAACTGATACAGTTTAAGTTTGCCTACGGCAAAATAGTAAATATAGTGATCAAAAGTCACTCTCTGTTCTCTTGCGAGATTCCCAATTTTTTTGAGATTATGTGACATGTATGAAGGAAGGCGCTTCTAAGTGAATTATTGAGTCTCATTTGCAGTATATAATGCAGATGCAGGTGTATGAAAGTTGTTTTTGTGTGATTATAAATGGAGTTTAAAGTTCATTGCGCTTCGCCTGTGTGTTTGGCGGATTACGAAACTTAGGTGATTAGTAATGCACCAAATATGTATAAAGGCTATAGATAGGTGGAAATAAAATAAAGTCATTAGAATAGCATGTCAGTGATAGAAACTATGGGACTGATGCTGCTTGGTGAACCATGTAGAATAAAGGGTGAGAGCAACAAAAATAAATGTAAAATTTAATGTAGTAAAAATTAAAAATTGTAAAATCTGAACACCATCTGTGGGTTATTTAATGTAAAATTAGTTTTAGATTCTATTAAATTTAAATACATTTTATAGGAGATATTTTTACATTTTTGGCATATTACATATTTTTATGTTAATTTTATATAACTTTTTTATTACATTTAAATAATTAAATTTTATATAGTTTGATAATTAACTGAAATTACTTTTTATTATTGCATTGGTGGAAGTTGTGAAATAAAGGACATTTTTTGCCCTAATTGCAAATACAGCTCCACTTCAACTCCTCAGGCTCAAACAGAACACATTGAGATAGGTCTGCCTGTCCGAGCAGTAATGTGCCTAGTTTTTCCGAACCACATTCATGTATGTGTCTAATATTACGAGTGTGGTACGACGCCCCCAGAACACCCTTTCATGGTAGGTCCATTAGAAAGTGTCGATTCTTACGAACAATGCACCTAACACATTCATTAGGTGCATTAGACATCGTAGCTGCTCACTTAGGTGCATTTTACGCCAGAAAGGGGTGAAAAACCCGATCATACAGGTCTCCCCTAGTGGTGGTTTTAACATCATAGGATAATTTCTTTACATGCTTTTAGATACATTGTTTTTAGAATGTTGTAAACTGTTATAAAAATGTTTTGGGATTGGTTTTATATTATTCTATTTATACAGTTTTTATATTGTTTATAAAATCTTTTTTAACCTTGGGGATGTAAATGACCAAGACAGTTAATCTAATTTGTGTCAGGTGAGATTAATTTCAGATTTGTGAATTGTCTGTTTAAACCCTTGAATGTTTGTGTATTTTATGCTGAATCTTATGAAGTCTGGCACAGACGAAACGCGTTGTTCCGTATAGAAATAAAACTTCACTTTATAATTCTTCCAGGTTTGCGCTGTTAATATTTTTCACGTCTGTCGTCTAAAATAGCCTTAGAACATTAGGTCAGTTGTTACTGAATCTATGTATTCTTATATTTTTCCACTCCATGCCGAGTGTGGTGTCTGGCATGGAAATCAGCTGCAACCTTTTGGCTGTGGCTCACTGCTTACTGTGGGGTATACTATATGGAGAGTTGTGCCAGCACAACAAGTAAAGGTGAGAGAGTAATCCATACTATACTTTAGGGGATATAATCTTGGATGCACTACACTAAGGGAGCGCACGTCTGTTTTCTCTTTTTCCCCATACTAATAAGGAATCTGAAATGGATTTCCTAAAATAAAAATCCCAAACAACCTTCTCTTTCCATGAGGAGCCACCAGCGATCATCTCATTAATAGGATCTGGTAGCTGAGATCAGCTCTTATCACTGTGGGGAAGCTCCTGCTGCAGCTAAAAGTGCAGTATTATGTCATGCTAATAAAGAGGAATATGATAATCATTCAGGATCAGATTCACACTGTAAATCTGGAAAGACTTTTTGGCATAAAATTTGCACCGAGTGTGACCCAGAAATGCTGTAAATACAAGTGAATGTGGCTGTTCTGAACCTCATTCACACGCTGCAGGATTGTCTTATTTTTATGATATGGTTAATCCCATGTGGATTCTCAGGACAGTTTTCTTTGGAGATTTTCTCTGCAGTATGTGACCCCCCCTAAAATCAAGAAAACTCCTTATAGGATTCATCTTATCCAGTAAATTTCATTTTTTATTTGTGTTAAAAAAATTACCTTTAGTTGCTGATAAAACCTGTCATCATTGTCCTGTGTAATCTGTCATGTCATCTCATTCCAGCCAAAATGTTACAAGTATGAGGGAAAAACGTGTCCTCCAGACATGAATCCTGTTTGTGGAACAGATAAAAGAACATACTACAATGAGTGCGCGATGTGCATCTTTATCAGGTAATTGTATATCCCTGTTCCTCTAATATTCTCATGGTGCTCTAGAGTCTGCAGCGAGTCCCAAGTCTGCTGTGGATTTGCTGTTGGTCACCAGTATAAGGAAGCTGACAGGGTCACTGATGATATTCTGCAATGTTATAGTCAGTAGGACTCCTTCAGGGACAGGGAGATATAATGGCAGAAGCCCCAGGACCTATAAATAATGATGAATCCCATGTCAGGTTGTAATGTAGACACAGTCTATGGTGTAATGTTATTCCATGTGCATCACATCCCTGTTCTACTCCAGGACATTGTCCTCTAATGGAGAATCCAGTGCTGTGACCCTAGACAAGCAGCTTATAGTTACATCCTGCAGAGCTCAGGGACGGGGACATCAGTTTTAGCCCGAGCTAAGACCCTCCACATGGTCCAGTACAATGGTATAGAAGGAGAAGAAAGCACGTTCATGCCCAGTGTTACACATCTGCAGCAGATTCTAGATATGGTGCGGGTTTCATATCTGCAGCCGCTCTGTCTGCCTTAGGCCCCATCCACATCATGTTTATTCCCTCCATTATATTATCAGTTGGCATACCATGAAGAATTTACTACATTGGGGCCTAAGTCTGAATTGGACTGCATTTGCCCTATTTATCAAAGGTGTATATGTATTTATGTATCAGACACAAAGGTGTGATCTATGGTTACCGTGAACAGTGGCCATAAATGTGAATGGGGCTTTAGAAGATTAGTGGATTTTTTACTGATTTCAGTAAAGGTTTGGTACTTTGTCACGTGATGTTGCACATCATAAAAATAACAAAAAAAAAAACAGTACTTTGCAGCATGACTTCGCACATGAAGCCACTTCCACAGTAAATGCGCCCCATTATTTTTCTCCTTTTACCCTCACTGCATTACAAGAAACAAATTTCCTTAAAGGGTTTTTTTTCATCACAGGCTTTTGCAGACATGAGCTGATTCTCTCTCTCTTACAGCTTCAAATAAAGGGGCTCATATCTTCTCTATGTAGGTGTGTCTTCCCTCACTGATGAGTGGTAAAATCATCACACCCCCTTCCTGTTCCTGCTCCCTCCAGTGGGAGGGAGTGGATGTCACAGCTCTGCAGACCTCCTGCAATGGTCAGTTCTCATATCTGCAGAGCTGTCACCTCCCTCCCAGGCTCCATAATCTCTTTGTAACCAGAACACCTGTATTGGTGTCTAGCAGAGTGTATTATATGTGTTATGTGGGTGTGGGAGCAGATTATTATATGTGTGTTATATGGGTGGGGGAGCAGAGTGTATTATGTGTGTTGTATTGGTGGGGGGAGCAGAGCATATTAAATGTGTGTTATATGGGTTGGGGAGTGACTCTATCATTACCCAGATCTTTCACATCAGAGCTGTGCCTGGACCAGTTTCACTTTCATTTTCATACAGCTCAGGTCCCCCCGAGCACAGACAGCACAGAACAGCCAATCAAAGCCCAGGGGACGTTTCCCATCCAGGAGGTTAATATAAATATTACTCAGCCAATCACAACAAAGGGGGCATAGCCTGACCCCAGGCTGCATTTTTATTTATAGAACACACAGATTAGCCAATAGCTGCTATACTAAATAATTTAGATAATACAATCCAATTGCATATTTGTACTGTGCCCATCATTACAGATATGATCGTTGTAACGAGAAAACCCCTTTCACACATCTGCATGAGACTTGTTTTTGTAAAATGAGCTGTAATTTTAATGCCATTATTTTCACATATAAATAATATTACGATTACATTATAACTATTACTTTTATTGCAAGGGAGGAGGGATAATCAGAAAAACTGCAATTCCACTGTCATGTTTTTCATGTGGTTTTATAGCTTTCTCTACATGGGAGAAATGATAGTGTTGTGGTGGAGTCTTTTTCTCATCTTGGTAACAGCGTCCATGTTTATGAGATGCTGAGTATATAATGATAACCCAGAGGGATACTGGATCGAATGAAAGCATTGTGAAATAAATGTGTTTTCTTCCACAGGCAAAGTACGAAGAAAGCTGATAAGGCGGTAAAAATAAAAAAATGGGGTAAATGCTGAGGAGCTCGTATTAAATCCTGGAGAGCTTCAGACACCTATGTTCTGCGAAGTGATGATTACAGCAAAAGAAAATCAATCAGATGAAAATTAAACCCTGTGCAATCCAATGTACAGACATGTTCCAATAAAGAGTGGAAGCCTTGGTGTGTAGCAGATGATTTGTCCCGATCTCCTGACTATATGGTCGTGCGCTATGTGAGCTGCAGTGTTACTTAGTGATTATGATTAGGGATGAGTGAATTGATTCTAATGAAGTGGAATTCGTTTGGAATTTCAGGAAAAATTTTATTCTAAAACTAAACCGAATTTCCTGGTGATTCGTGGTAATGAATCATCTTTTTTTCTAAAATGTCTTTTCAACCCGATACCAGGCGCAGCCCCATTCATACATGTTTAAGTCTCCCGCACATCATCATCAGGCACATTACAGAGCGCCTGCAGAGCTTTGTAATGCGCCCGATCTTGGAAGGGCGTGCGGGAGGCGAAGCGCACTAGAACTGTAGCTTCACTACAGCATTTCTAGATGCATTACTGCAGTGGGTCTTCCCTCCAAAGCCGCAAAAAACAAGGCAGCGTTATCAATATAGATGAGGATAAAAAAGTTGGGGCCCCCATGCTCGTTTTCAATAGTTCCTAAGTGAGGGGAAAATCTGGTGCTTAAAAAAGGTTTTATTCCAATAAAAACAATGTCAATAAAAGAGCATAAACCTTTTACACCTATTTTACACCAGCGCTACATCAGGAGACATGTTATAAGAAAAACCGGGAAAACCGTCCATTTAAAATTAAGGCTAAGCTCTTATTGGTCAATTTGTTCCTCCAATCGCTACTCGAGCGACATGGAGCCATTATTCTCTATGAGAGTCTATGCAACCAATCAGAAACAAGGGGGTATAATTAAAAACACACAGCTTAGGATAAAGCTGTACGGTGATTGGACATAAATATAGAGGCTGGACCTTTCCAGTCAATAAGATAATGAGCTACTAATGACTCATAATATGCTGTAGGATACGTTCCAATCAGGAGTCGAGCTACTCGCTCCATAGAACATAATGGAGTTTGTCGCTCGGACACTGATTGGCTGTGAGAGACACTATAGGTTAGAATAGAGCTATCGTTGCTCCTTCTAGAATTGGTGGATACGAATTTCCCGCCATCCTTACACCAATTAGATTCAAGATTTTGCCTCCATAGAATAAAATGGAGTGAGCAGCTCGACACCGGATTGGTGGAACATATCCCATAGCATATTATGAGTTCTCAGTAGCTTGCTCTCTGAATGACTGGAAAGGTCCAGCCTCTGTATTTCTGCAGAATCACCGAACAGCTTTATTCTAAGCTATGTTTTTGAATTATAACGCCTTGTTTCTGATTGGCTGTAGAAATTCCCATAGAGAATAATGGTTCCATGTCGCTCAAATAGCCCATTGTAGGATGAAATGGACCTATGAGAGCTCTGCCTCATTTTTAAATGTACGGTTTTTCCCGGTTTTTGTTATAACACGTCTCCTGATGTAGTGCTAGTGTAAAATAGGTGTAAAAGGTTTATGGTCTTTTATTGACATTGTTTTTATTCCAATAAAAACTTTTTTAAGCACCATTATTATTATTATTATTATTATTATTATTAACATTTATTTTAAAGCGCCATTGATTCCATGGCGCTGTACATTTGAGGGGGGTCACATGCATGATATGTCAAGTGAGTACAATAATGACAATGAATGACTTATAACTGGTACAGAGGGAGAGAGGACCCTGCCCGCGAGGGCTTACAATCTACCAGGAGGAGGGAAGAGACAGGAGGAGAGGGGCAGACATGTTTGTGGGGTAGTACAGTGTCAGCAGGGTTATTGTAGGTTATAGGCAATCCTGAAGAAATGGGTTTTCAGGTTGCTTTTGAAGCTGGTGAGAGTGGCAGAGAGTCTGATGTGTTGGGGCAGTGCATTCCAGAGTGTGGGGGAAGCACGGGAGAAATCTTGAAGACGGTTATGTGAGGAGCTGATAAGAGGAGACAGAAAAGAAGGTCCTGTATGGAGTGGAGATTGTGTGAGGGGAGGTATCTAGGGATTAAGGCAGAGATGTATGGAGAGGGGAAGTTATGGAGAGCCTTGTAGGTCATGGTTAGCAACTTGAAATGAATTCGTTGAGAAAATTGGTAGCCAGTGAAGCAATTGACAGAGGGGAGAGGCAGAGGAGTAACGAGGAGAGAGAGGTGGATAAGGCGGGCAGCAGAGTTGAGAATGGTTTTGAAGGGGAGCAAGAGTGCTAAAATGGGATGCCACAGATAAGGATGTTGCATTAGTCAAGGCGGGAGATGACAAGGGCATGGACCAGCATTTTTGTGGTGTCCAAGTTGAGGAACGCACGGATGCGTGAGATATTTTTCAGGTGGAAGTGGTAGGCAGAGGTGAGGGTTTGGTTGTGTGGTTTGAAGGACAGAGTGGAGTGTATAGCCATTGACAGTGATAGAGAGATCAGGTGGAGGGATGGAGTGGGACGGTGGAAAGATGATGAACTCTGTTTTCTCCACATTTAGTTTTAGGAGACGGGAGGAGAAAAAGGAGATAATGGACAATAGACAATCTGGGCCGGAGATGTAGAGTTGGGTGTCATCAGCATACAGGTGGTAATGAAAGCCATGTGAAGCTATGAGTTGACCCAGACCAAGGGTGTAAATAGAAAAGAGTAAAGGACCCAGGACTGACCCCTGGGGGACACCAGCAGAGAGTGGCCGGGGGGAGGAGGTGGAGCGAGAATGAGAGACGCTGAATGTCCGATCAGAAAGGTATGAGGAGATCCAGGAAAGAGCCAAGTCTGTGATGCCGAGGGAGGAGAGGATGTGTAGCAGGAGGGAGTGGTCGACAGTGTCAAAGGCAGAGGACAAGTCTAGAAGGAGAAGGACAGAGTACGGGTGTGAGGCTTAGGCAGTTGCTAGGTCATTGGTGACTTTGATTAGGGCGGTTTCGGTAGAGTGGTTGGGTCGGAAACCAGATTGTAGTGGGTCAAGAAGAGAGTTGGAGGAGAGGTGGGAGGACAGTTGAAGGTAGACGTGCTGCTCGAGGAGTTTGGAGGCAAAAGGGAGCAGTGAGATGGGGCGATAGTTGGACAGAGAGGAGGGATCAAGGGATGGTTTTTTAAGGATGGGAGTGACAGTAGCATGTTTAAAGGAGGAAGAGAAGATGCCGAGGTGAGCGATACGTTGAAAAGATGGGTGAGGGCTGGGATGAAAGTAGCACTAAGGTCTGGGATAAGGTGTGATGGCAGTGGGTCAAAATTACAGGTGGTGAGTAGTGTTGAGCGATTATTATCGTTATTATTTTTTAGATCATGCGATAATTTAGGTTAAAATCTGTGCATCATCTATTAATATCGCGCCATTTCGGCGCTTCCTGCCATTTTGGCGGCCAGCAAATCAGCTTACAGAATAGAGCAGGGTGAGATGTGTGTGCGACGTCATGACTGGGATGTGTATGGTTGCGATTGGCTGGAAAAATCACATGACCTCGTTTTTACATAGAACAGCCCTTCCTGTTCATGATCAGTGTCTCTCAGCGTCTCATAGCAGTAGGACGTGCGCTCTGCCTGTGTCCAAACAGCTCAGCGAAATTATTTTATTTCTTCACAGAGAAAGCTCTACTGTTAGCTGTGATCCTTACAACTTAGTTAGATCAGAGATTGGAAGATTTTATGTAGTGAGATAGAGAATTTTAAAGGAGTATCTACCACTGTAAAGTCACAGAGGGGAGGGGGGCCCGTAGGCGAACACAGACAAGCTCTCTAAAGAATAATGGATATAGTTCACCGAGACTTAGTGTAGACATTGCACTGCAATAGCTTTATTATTAACAGTTTTCTATTGAAATATTTCCTGGATATTGGGCAGCCTGAACTTATATTAGGATACACATCTTTTCTAGTAACTGCAGGTCTCTTTGTTAGGTGCAAAACTCCACTTTTATTATCAGTATTCATTTCCGATATGGGTTCTTTTTCAATTTTCCCATTCCAGCTTTGTTGATATAGCCACATTGCAGTGAAATTAGAATCCAGCAATTTTGTAGTCAGCACAGGTTGATAGGTGCCAAAAATACCTTTCATTATCCAAATACATTTCAGATACGTGTTTTTTCTCTTTGGCGCACTACAGCTTTGTTCATTGAGGCACCTTGCACTTAAATGTGAATACAGCAATTTTGTAGTCACCACAGGTGAATTGAAAGGTGCCAAAAATACCTTTTATTATCCGAATACATTTCAGATACATGTTTTTTTCACTTTGGCGCAGGCCAGCTTTGTTGATAGATCTACTTTGCAGTTAAATGTGAATACAGCATTTTAGTAGTCACCACAGGTGAATTGAAAGGTGCCAAAAATACCTATTAATATCCATATACATTTCAGACAGGTGTTTTTTTTTCACTTTTGGTCAGTCAAGCTTTGTTCATAGAGCTACTTTGTAGTTAAATTTGAATACAGCAATTTAGTAGTCACCACAGGTGAATTGAAAGGTGCCAAAAATACCTTTTAATATCCGAATACATTTCAGACAGGTGTTTTTTTCACTTTTGGTCAGTCAAGCTTTGTTCATAGAGCTACTTCGTAGTTAAATTTGAATACAGCAATTTAGTAGCAACCACAGGTGAATTGAAAGGTGCCAAAAATACCTTTTATTATCAGTATACATTTCAGATACGTGTCTTTTCACTTTGGCGCTGTACATTTGAGGGGGGTCACATGCATGATATGTCAAGTGAGTACAATAATGACAATGAATGACTTATAACTGGTACAGAGGGAGAGAGGACCCTGCCCGCGAGGGCTTACAATCTACCAGGAGGAGGGAAGAGACAGGAGGAGAGGGGCAGACATGTTTGTGGGGTAGTACAGTGTCAGCAGGGTTATTGTAGGTTATAGGCAATCCTGAAGAAATGGGTTTTCAGGTTGCTTTTGAAGCTGGTGAGAGTGGCAGAGAGTCTGATGTGTTGGGGCAGTGCATTCCAGAGTGTGGGGGAAGCACGAGAGAAGTCTTGGAGACGGTTATGTGAGGAGCTGATAAGAGGAGAACAGAAAAGAAGGTCCTGTGAGGAGCGGAGATTGTGTGAGGGGAGATATCTGGAGATTAGGGCAGAGATGTATGGAGGGGAGACGTTATGGAGAGCCTTGTAGGTCATGGTTAGCAACTTGAAATGAATTCGTTGAGCAATTGGTAGCCAGTGAAGCAATTGACAGAGGGGAGAGGCAGAGGAGTAACGAGGAGAGAGGTGGATAAGGCGGGCAGCAGAGTTGAGAATGGTTTGAAGGGGAGCAAGAGTGCTAGATGGGAGGCCACAGATAAGGATGTTGCAGTAGTCAAGGCGGGAGATGACAAGGGCATGGACCAGCATTTTTGTGGTGTCCAAGTTGAGGAACGAACGGATGCGAGAGATATTTTTCAGGTGGAAGTGGTAGGCAGAGGTGAGGGTTTGGATGTGTGGTTTGAAGGACAGAGTGGAGTGTATAGCCATTGACAGTGATAGAGAGATCAGGTGGAGGGATGGAGTGGGACGGTGGAAAGATGATGAACTCTGTTTTCTCCACATTTAGTTTTAGGAGACGGGAGGAGAAAAAGGAGATAATGGACAATAGACAATCTGGGCCGGAGATGTAGAGTTGGGTGTCATCAGCATACAGGTGGTAATGAAAGCCATGTGAAGCTATGAGTTGACCCAGACCAAGGGTGTAAATAGAAAAGAGTAAAGGACCCAGGACTGACCCCTGGGGGACACCATCAGAGAGTGGCCGGGGGGAGGAGGTGGAGCGAGAATGAGAGACGCTGAATGTCCGAACAGAAAGGTATGAGGAGATCCAGGAAAGAGCCAAGTCTGTGATGCCGAGGGAGGAGAGGATGTGTAGCAGGAGGGAGTGGTCGACAGTGTCAAAGGCAGAGGACAAGTCTAGATGGATAAGGACAGAGTTCGGGTGTGAGGATTAGGCAGTTGCTTTGTCTTTGGTGACTTTGATTAGGGCGGTTTAGGTAGAGTGGTTGGGTCGGAAACCAGATTGTAGTGGGTCAAGAAGAGAGTTGGAGGAGAGAGGTGGGGAGGCAGTTGAAGGTAGACGTGCTGCTCGAGGAGTTTGGAGGCAAAAGGGAGCAGTGAGATGGGGCGATAGTTGGACAGAGAGGAGGGATCAAGGGATGTTTTTTTAAGGATGGGAGTGACAGTAGCATGTTTAAAGGAGGAAGAGAAGATGCCCGAGGTGAGCGATACGTTGAAAAGATGGGTGAGGGCTGGGATGAAATTTCCCACTAAGGTCTGGGATAAGGTGTGTTGGAGTGGGTAAAAAAATTACGGGGTGGTGAGTAGTGTTGGAGGTTTTTTCGTTATTTTTTTTTTAGTTCATGCGATAATTTGGTTTTAAAATTGTGAATCATTTTATTAATATCCCCGCCATTTTGGGGCTTCCTGCCATTTTGGGGGCCCACCCAAATTTCAGCTTCCCAAATGGGGAGGGTGAGATGTGTTTTGCGACGTCATGAGGGGAATGTGTAGGGTTTGCGTTTGGGGCTGGAAAAACCACATGCCCTCTTTTTTACATAAAAACAGCCCCCCGGGTTATGATCAGTGTCTCTAAAGCGTCTCATAGCGGTGTGGGGGGCCCCCCCTTTTTTTTGGGGCCGGGGGGGTTTCCAAACAGCCCCGCAAAATTATTCTATTTTTACAGGGAAAGCTTACTGTTGTGGGGCCTTACAACTTAGTTAGATAGGATTGGAAGTTTTTTATGTTAGTGAGAAAGAGTTTTTTTAAAGGAGTTTTCTACCACTGAAAAGTCAAGAGGGGGGGGCCCCCGTGGGAAAACACAGACAAGCTCTCTAAAAAATAAGGGGATAAGTTCCCCGGGGGATTTTAGTGTAGCTTTTGCATGAAAATAGCTTTTTATTAACAGTTTTTATTAAAATTTTTTTCCTGGATGGGGGCCCCCGCCGGGAACTTTTATTAGGATACACATCTTTTCTAGTAACTGAGGTTCTTTGTTAGGTGCAAACCCCTTTTTTATAAAGTATTTTTTCGATGGTGTTTTTTTAAATTTTTGCCCATTCCAGTTTTGGGTTGTTATGCCAAATTGCAGTAAAAAAATTAAAACCCAAGAAATTTTGTAGTAGAAACAGGTTGATAGGTCCCAAAAAATCCCTTTTTTTATCCAAATACATTTAGAAACGTGTTTTTTCATTTTTGGCCCCCTACAGTTTTGTTCATTGAGGACCTTCCCTTAAATGTAAATACAGCAATTTTTTTAGTCCCCAAAGGTGAATTGAAAGGTGCCAAAAAACCTTTTATTACCCAAATTTACATTTAGATACATTTTTTTTTTAAACTTTGGCGGGGGCCAGCTTTGTTGATAGATCTACTTGCAGTTTAAATGTAATACACATTTTAGTAGTCACCACAGGTGATTAAAAGGGGGTCCCAAAATCCCTATTAATTTCCATATACATTTAGACAGGTGTTTTTTTTTTCACTTTGGGTCGGGTAAAGCTTTTTTATAGAGAAACTTTGTAGTTAAATTAAATTTACAGCAATTTAGTAGTCCCCAAGGTAAATTGAAAGGTGAAAAAAAATCCCTTTTTAAAATACCCCGGTATACTTTTTCGACAGGTGTTTTTTTCACTTTTGGTCAGTCAAGTTTTGGGTTTTTGAGTACTTTGTATTTAAATTTAAATACAGCAATTTAGTAGCCAAACGCTGAATTAAAAGGTAAAAAAATACCTTTTTTAAACCGAAAAACTTTTTCAGTTACGTGTCTTTTCACTTTGGCGCCTAAGCTTTGTTAATTGGGGGCCCCCTTGCATTTAAAAAATGTAAATTTACAGCAATTTAGTGTCCCCACAGGTAAATTTTGAAGGTGCCAAAAATCCCTTTTAATATCGTAAAACATTTCAGACGGGGTTTTTTTTTTTACTTTGGCGCGGGCCCGGCTTTTTTGATGAGCCCCCTTTGCATTTAAAAATTTAAAAACACCCTTTTTTTGTTTTGATTTGAGGGTTTTGAGAAAGCTGTGATTTCCCCGGGTTTTTTTTTTTTAATAAGGATTTAAAAAAAACTTTTCCCTATTTACTAAAATTTTTAAAATTTTCTGAAATGGAGCAAAATGCGGGGGTTTAAGCGAGCAAAAAAGGGGGTTTTTGGGGGGACATGGGGTTTAGGGGAAAAACGAGAAAAGGTGCTCCTCCAGTGTGGCGACAACACCCCAGGCCACGGATCGTCAGTTGCAGGCCCGTCAGGCCCGGTCATCGTGGGTAGGGCTTGTGAATTCAGAAAGAACAGCGTCGCCAATTGTTTCAGGGTTAATGAAACCTGCATCTAGCAGTTTTAAACTCCCCCGTCCCCCCAAAGTCCCGGCCACAAAGGGCATCGCTTTCATCGCTTTCTTTTCCCAAAATGAAGCCCCCAAATGTAAAATCGTGTCCACCACTTTTGGTTTAACCCCTTTTTGGGAAGACCTCTTTGAGGGAAAAATGCGGTTGGGGCCCAGAAGGATGTTAAAAAGACAAGGGGGCCAAAAGGGTGATTTTCTCTGTCTGGCACCCCATTTTACTGATGCCCAATCAGAGGGGGATAAGGAAGCGGTCAACGGAAAAAACCCCGGGGCGGTGGGGAAACGTTTGCAGTCCCCCTTGCTTGTACCCTGCGCTTTTGGATGCAGAAAAAAAAAATCGGACGGCCCAAAGTAAATCTGTGTTGTTGGATGATGATTGATGAAAAACCATTGCGGATCCATCGGGGGTCTTTTCAGCAGTTTTTGCTTGCGAGTGCTTCTTTAGTGGCCGGGGGGAAAGACGATGGGGGTAGTGTAAATTTCGGGTCCCCCCAAAAAAGGGAGGGGCGGTCGCAGATGTCCGTGTTATGTTTCCCGCCACCCAAACGGTCAGCGAAACCCCCCGCTACTGCTTTTCCCCTTTTAAAAAAGGTCCAGGAGCTCTAAAGGGCCGGGGCCCTTTTTTGAGCAACCCCCCCCCCCGATTAAACCCAGCGATGTAAATATGCCCCCTTTTGGGCCAAAAAGATAAAGTGGAGGCAAAAACCCTTTTAGGTGGTTAACCCCCAAAAAATGCCCTAAAATGCGCAAATGCCTGAGTTGAAATGGAGGCACATTTGGGCCAAAAAAAGGCCGACCGACGGGGGTTTTCCAAACCCAATGTCCCCCCCCTTTCCTGTTCCCCTCCTCCTCCCCGGGCCACCCCCCAAGCGTTCTTTTGCCCATGTTTTGGCCCAAAAATGGGGATCAGCCTCGCTTCGGGCCTCCACCGTCGCCCGGGAAAAGTACCACCAGCACCTCCAGAGCCCCACCCTACCCCTTTCCTCCCCCAAAGTTTTTAAGATTTGCACGCCTTTACGGGGCCAGTCTAGCGGGCAGTTTCCCTGTCTTCCGGGTTTTTTTGGGAAAGGGAAAAAACATTTTTCCCCCCAAACCATTAAAAGCAAAAGCCTGTTCCCTTTTTCCGCCCCCTTGGTGGAACCGATGGGTTTCGCCAGTCATGGCCCACCTCCCCCAAACAGATGCCGAGCAGGTTTTCTTTGCCCCAAAAAAAGTTTGTCCCTGCCCGGGCCCAAAGCCACGGGGTCTCAAAAATTTCAAGCGCGTGTCTGCATTTGTGTCCGGAAAAGCCCAAATCTCCCAAACGACCTTTGGTTTTTTTAGAAAACAGGGGCCAAGGGCCGCTATTTCTTGTGACAGCTCGCGGGGTGGTTTGTCTCTGGGGGTGGGGGGTGGCTCGTCGCCGCTCTTAAAAAAAACTCAAAAAAAGGGGTGAGGGCTTTTTCCCCCCAAGGCCTCTGGTGCACACGTCCCCAGAAAACCCAGGCCTTGTTGAAAAAATCTGTCTTGGAGACCGTCCCAAAAAGGCCCAGGAGCTGTGGACGGTTCTCCACGAGACCGAGCGTGGCTGGGGGGGACAAGACCTTGTGCCGGGGAAAGGGTTTGGTTTTGCTTTAAAACGGCCGAAATCTGCTGGCCCCCTTAAAAGATCGGTAGGCTGGAACATCCCTTCCCTGGCACATGTCATAAACCCTTGTCGCCCAGAAATTTTTTAAAGAGCTACCGGGTTGGATGCCTGCTAAAAAAGGCGGGTTTTAGCTCTTCCTCCCCTTTAAAAAGGGTCTCTTTGTTGAGGGGGCAACACGCGGGAAATTTCCCCCCCCCACATGTCCGCGATTGGGGGAGCAGCACTTTGCCATTACGCAGTCCGAAGGGGACACAGGGCCCTGACAAGCAGCGGTGGGGGCCTCGGGGTGTTGAGCCCCCGAGGGTGGAGGGCAGTTGAAAGAGCTCGGGCACCATCCTTGCCGGGTTTTAAAAAGGAAGCCCCCCAAAATTTGGTCAGTGCAGACGATTTTCCCTTTTCGGGTTTGGGATTTGGTGATCTTAGTTCTGGAACAATTGTTGGACACCCCTTTAAACTCAGGGGCCTGCCCGCGGGCGGAGGAGGAGAAGGAAACAGATGCAGACACGGAGCCCCCTCCCGTTGAAACCCCCAAGGGCCCCCAAATTTTTCAGTTTTTTCGGTCTTCATTTGGCAGTGGTTGGGGTCCAGAGCTAGTGCAAAAGGGGGCGCCCCCCGCTTCAGGGTGCTCCCCCTGGGGGAAGGGCAGGGCTGGGGTGGAAACTGTGCCCGGGGAAAACGGGGGGAGGAGGGGGGGAGTTTTCCCAGACATCGTCGTTACCGACGTCCCTGCCTTGGAAGAGGTTGGCGCGAATTTGAGGCGGAGGAGGAAGTTTAGGAAGATGAGTTTTCTAGGGCCCCCCGGGGGCCAAAAAGGGGTTGGGAAAACAAGGGGTCCAAACTTCCCCATGAGTCTTTGGGTGCTCCATTTCCCCCCAACTTTATCCCCGCATTAAGGCCATTTAAAATGAACAACAGTTTTTGGGTGGGCCCCCCTCCTGGGTCCCCGGTCCCAAAAAAAACTAGCCCCCTTTTCCCTTTCCCCCCCACCCAAAAATGAGGTTTAAAAAAGCAGGGGGAAAAGGGGGCCTTGTGTTTTCAACTGGAGGGCTTTTTTGCGTCCGCTTCACGTTCTTCAAATTTTCAAAGGGGGAACAAAAGTTTTAGCGACATGCGCAGTAGAGTGCCCAAATAGCCCTAGCCCGGGAGCAGCAGCAGGCAAAGGGGGCAGAAAACCTAATGGGGTTTTACCTCTGGGAATCTTTATTTAAAAACCCCACCAAAGCATGCCCAAAGCGGGCACCCCATTTTCAAAAACCCAGAAAACCAGATTAAGATCCCTGGGCCCCTATTTTGCATCTCAACAAAGATGTTTTTGTAAGTGTTCCCGGGGGCCCCAAAAGATTCGGGTATCCCCAAAAAGGGACGAAGGGCCCCAGCTGGCTCGCCGCCCTAGAGGTGTTTTTTCCTGCCCCCAAGCCAGCGTCATATTGAGTGGACCTTTAGCACATGGAGGAGTCATTACAGACAAAAAGATCCGGCTTTTTCCCCATATAATGAAAATCGTTTGACTTTAATTTAAGTTGAATCAGGCATGGATTTTCTATGATGTTTGTGGCCCCAATTTTCCCGGGGACACCCATTAGGTTTTTTCGGTTTTACTTCACATTCCTTTCAAACAGAAATTTGGTTTCCCCTTGAAAACTTTTTTTTAAAAAGATCCAAATTTTTTTTACTGCAATTTTTTTTCCCCTTTTTCCCCAAAAGGTTTTATTTTGCTGGTTTTGCTGTGGGGGGGACTGTAAAAGACAGCAAGGTTTCATGACAACACCCTTTTCC
>JAODAL010050036.1:0-27728 GCA_025379985.1 Phyllomedusa bahiana | reverse complement strand
AAAAATTTTGTGTTTCCCCATTCAAATTTATGAACCATTGGTATGCCTATGGACCATTGGACAGTTTACATCTATTTTCAGGCGTATTTTGATGCATAAAATGGTACGTGAAAGGGCAATTTTGCACATCAAAATGCATGTGAAAAAAACAGTGTGAACCCAGCCTAAGTGTGGTTGATACTGAGGGAAAATTTGCAAGGCGTATTATTTCAAACACAAAGCACCAATGGACTGCAATTACACATGTACTAACTCATTGCAAACCAAAAGTTTGGCTGCTGATAGAAATGTTTGAAAATCGAATCAATTAAGAATAGCATTGTTACATTTTTAAGCTCATCATATAAGTGGACATTTTTTTAACTTAGTTGAACATTAAATATGATAAGGTTGTTACACAGGTTTTTGGGACTTATTTCGGGGCAAAAATTGGTACAATGGCCCTGAAATAGTCCTGAATTGGGTAAACCTGCCTCCCCCCCCGCTGCTTTGAAGTGGGCAAAAAAGTGACATGTCAGAGATAATGAAAGTGAAGGGGACTGGACGGGGGGGCCGGGCTCCCCTGACAAGGCTTTCTTTAAAACATGGGTGAAAAGGGTACGCCGCAAGACGCCATGTGGACATACCCTAAAAGTAAATCTCTGCTACAGATTTAGCAGATCTGGGTCTGTCATGTAAACCATGAGGCTGGGTTGTTTTTTACAGTATATTAAGATAATGTAATAAGTTTACCATCAGTTCGATGGACAAACACACATTGTGTATCAGAATGCCACAGAGAGTGTACTAAGTGACTAACCCAGGTATGCTACATCTGTACTGCTATTGAGACAGATATGACATTAGCCAGTCCCCTTTAAGCAGTTAAAAATTATATTCACTCATTTCTTAATCTTTTCAGAGAAAATTGAATAACAACCATTACGACTAGCATGTCAGTCCCATTATGTTAATCACATACCTTTACATGAGTCCTGAACAAGTAATAAACCAATTATGCCATAGTACAATACAAGGGGGACTATTATGGTATTCCTATGTAGAGGGGCATACCTAGAATTCATAGTGATAGCAAAATGAGATGAAGCCCCGCTACCTAATGACAATAAACGAAACAAACATCATAAGTAGCAATTTTTAAAGGTATAAATGCCACAACATACCAGGGAACCCAAATAGTAGTGCTGCTATCAACTACTTGTTCCCTGCAAAAAGGAACAATGTCCCTGTTTCTTAGTGGGCCCCCTCGACCTCTGGACCCCATAGCAGTCGCTATGACTGCTATGATGATAGGTATGCCCATGCCTATGTAGACTTGCTGTTCAGCACTCTTGGGTGCCTGAGTGACATCCCAGTATGGTAACTGCATTGTTACTGCACATTCATTTAATACCACCTAACTTTCTACAAAACTAAGCACTTCTTTGCATGTTAAATCCAATCTACAAAGTTTAGGGATTACTACTTACAAGTGTCTTGTTTTAACTGCCCTAGACATTAATGCTGATTCTGTAACTTTCATGTCTTCATTTATTGCTCTTGTCATTGACCTGTGTGTCTAGGTCAGTGGTCTGCAAAGTGCGGCTTTCCAGCTGTTGGGAAACTACAATTCCCATCATGCATTTATCTAATCTATATTAGTGGGCAAGATGGGAGTTGTAGTTTCCCAACAGTTGGAGAGCTGCACTTTGCAGACCACTGGTCTAGGTCATCCTTATCTAGACCCATCACTAGTACAATAAAACAATCATTCTGTCATTCCAATCCTTACTGACACCACAGTAAACAAATAAGTTGCTAGAGCAACTTAGGGTGCGTCCACACGGCAGTGACAAAATACCTGACGGATTTGGTATTAAGAATCTGTCCGGTAATTTGTCATCTTTTGCATGGTTTTGATGGGCCTTTCTGTCCGCGGTTTGTGGATTCGCCCGTCCCCCTCAACCACTGAAATACACACCTTCTGCCTGAACACCAGGTGGAAGAAAGAACATGTTCTAAGTTTTTCAGAACGTCAGTGTTGTGAAAAAAACGTCCGGCAGAAAATCCTTTCAGTGTGAACTAGTGAACGGATTTTCTATTGAAGTCTATGTGGAAGGTTGACATTCAGTTTTCAAATCCGAAAACCATCTGAAAATTCGACCAAAAACCTTGCTGTGTGGATGGACCCTAAAAGGATATTTTCACATGGCAAGTTCCGTTTTATTTCTTTAGTACACCCTCCATTATTTTCCTGTCTGGATTCCTTTTGGTGTTTGGAGTTTTTTCTGATTAGTGTTTACTATCAGTCATTGTGAGACTATTTTCACATGGCATCCTACAGTGTCTGTCTGATCTATATGGGAGGGGTTTCCTTAAGTATACTTACTTAGTGCCATCCGTTTTACATAGGCACCCTGTTTTAAAAAAAAAAAAAAAAAACATATACCACATACATGTTGTTTTTTTTTTTTTTTTTTACTGTATAATGCTTTATGGAAAAGTGCAGCTCTTGGTGTTGTTTTATATAGACTCCAATATATACCAATCAATCATGACAAAATAATACTCTTATGGCCTCCTTTAAATAATGAGCATTCATGGATGTTCACTGTGTACTTGTGTCTGTTTAGATTTTAGATGTTTAATAGTTTATTTGGAAAACTATTTATTGGTGATCTCGAAGAAGAAAAATCTAAATATGTTTTTGTCTCTACACATTACCGAGTATTGTAAGGCTCTTCCTGTGCTTTTAACTACACACAATAGTTTATCTAAAAAAGTGTTTCCTGTAGTACAGCTTGTAATTAACACACTAGGAAATTCCTACAAGATACGTAACATATTTAAAGAGTAATTCCACATGTGTTTTGCATTCATGCTATCTAGTATTAGTGACGATAGGTGCTATCTAATCTTCAGTATCTCTGTGAGGGTCATACTGGTGGAGTGATGATTCAAATCCTAGCTCAAATGCACTCGTGGGTCTTTTCAGAAGAATGACATCTTATAGAGTTCAACACACAGCCTATTACACACTTGACAAGCTGTGGTTCTAATATCACTAATGGCGCATGTGCTCAATTGTCTTTCATGGAGGAGAACCTCCTCTCTTTTAGACTCTTTCTGGGCTCCGGGAATTAGGCATTTTAAAGGGATGTACAGTAGGCTACCCAGATCCATGTTCAAGGGGGTAACTAGAATTCATAAGGCCCCATAGCAAAATGGGACAGGGCCCCTCCACCTAATGACAATAAACTAAAACAGCATCATAAGTAGCAATAATTAAAGGTATAAAAAAACTGCCATATATCAGGGCACCCACACAGAGGTGAAGAGAAGAAAACCACCAACTACCTGTTCCCTACAAAAAGGAACAACGTTCTTGCACCTGAGTGGGGCCTTCTCAACCTCTGGTCCCCATAGCAGTTTCTTTGGCTGCTTTGGCTATAGCTACACCCATGCTGGGACCCGAACCGGTTCCAGCCTCTGCTGACATTGCAAGGTCTATTGGCAGGGTTGTATTTGCAGCATATGCTGCCATAGTCACTAAAAGTGACTACGCCCTATTAAAGGTGTTGTCCAGGCAAACTTTCCTTCTCAGTGTGACATTGGACATGGAGAGATAAAACTGCATACTGGGAAGTACAATTGCTGACTAAACTATCTGACACCCAGTAAGTATCATGCATTGGTCCTATAGTAATTAATGCATGTTTCAAATTATCAGAGATACTGGACCTAAAAACCGCTAGTTTTAGGTGAAATAATTTTTGGTTGGAGGATAGGAATTAATTTTAATCTTTTTTTTACCCTTTATTTCCATTCCCCCCTAGCTTGCTTGTTCTATGGGTGTGATTTTTTGAACATTTTTCGCATAGTGATATATTGCAGAAGGAAGTACAACAGGCTTCCTGCACCCCCTACTAGGGAGGGTATTCTTGAGATAGCAGTATTGGTTCATTGGGTCCCTGGCTGCCGTATCAAATGTTCAGTTCTCTACAATTTCATTACAGTGTGCTGAACAGGGGTCAATTAGGCAAAGAAATGGTGCACAACACTGTTTTAACCATTTAGATGCTGTAGTTGAGTTTGCTACTAAAGGGATAAAAAGTCTATCACTGATCATTAAAGGGTTAAAAAAATAATCTTTATTAAATATATTTTAAAACAACAATCCACCAAGGCTGTTAAAGTGATAGAATTACAGAGAAAATACTAAATCAATGCAGAAATTTAAAGTACATAGTATGTATGGGGTATATATGATTACAAGTTTTGAGAACCAATTCTATACTCCAACAGAGTGTATATGTACTCACATTTATCCGGTGTCCTTTCAATCCAGATAATCTTGACTCAGTGTAGATACCTGTAATTAAGCAGATGTATAGGGGACCCAAGATCCCTATTTTAGGGATTATCTAGATGGAAAAGACACTGGATAAATGTGAGTACATATACACTCTGTTGGAGTATAGAATTGGTTCTCAAAACTTGTAATTATGTATACCCAATGCAAAATATGCACTTTAAATTTCTGCATTGATTATTTTCTCTGTAATTCTATTACTTTAGAAGCCTTGGTGGATTGTTGTTTTAAAAGTATATTTAATAAAGATTCATTTTTTAAAACTTTAATGATCAGTGCAGGGGCGTAACTAGAGAAGCCAGGAACCCAAAGCAAACTTTTGGATGGGCCCCCCTACCCTCCCCCCCCCCCCCCCCCCCCCCCCCCCTCCCTGACCACGAACATTTACCAGGACATGTTGTTAGATAATACGAGGGTAAATACCTCACCATACATCTCCCCATCATACTGCTAACCAAACAATCCATATCCCAAAAAACCAATATTAACAATAACCCAAATTTTAAACCCTTTGATTAAAACCGCCAGAACATGACCACAAAGTGACTGAATAATACCCTCACTATTACTGATCAGTACACAAAGACCAATAGTACCGCCATATAGTGACCATATAGTGGTATTTACCAGTGTACACAGGTTCTGCAGACTGTATACAACCACCATACAGTCACCATATAGTGGTAGTTACCAGGTACACAGGTGCTTTGCTAATAGTTTACTTACATTTAGGGCCTCACAGGTGACGTCTTGTCTGTTGAGTCGTTCACTTTCCCGTTTCTCTATTCGGTCCAGACCTCCATGATGACTTCCTCCATCCACCACTCATCCATGTAGAATTTACAACACAAATAACTGAGACTCCTCACTTTTTTTTAATCATTTTCCCAACTGAGTGCCCCCTCCCCTCATGTACAAACTCTCCATTTATAATGGCCCAAATGGTAAGGAAATTTCCCCTGGTAATTATGGGCTCCCCCAGTCAGTATGTAGGTACAACGGACCCTCCGGCGGTAGCTAGGTAGCTTGGCACCCACCGGGCAATAGCTAGGTAGCTTAGAGATCTAGGCAGCTTCGGGCCCCCGGGCAGTAGCTTAGGGTTTCCATGATTGTAGAATGGGGGCCCCCTGGAGCGTAGGCCACCCCTGGAGGTCGAATAGGGCCCTCTGTAGAGTAGGGTCCCATTGTAGGCAGAACAGTCCCCCCCCCTGTAGATTAGGGCCCCCTTGTAGCCAGCATCGTCTCCCCTATAGATTATGGCCCCCTGTAGGTAGAATAGGGCCCTCTGTAGGCAGAATAGTCCCCCCCTGTAGATTAGGGCTCCCCTGTAGGCATAGTTCTCCCCCCAAAGCATTAGGGGACCCCGTAGGGGATAGTTCTCCCGCCCAAGCATTAGGGGCCCCCGTAGGCATAGTTCTCCCCCCAAGTATTAGGGCCCCCCGTAGGCATAGTCCCCCAAACATTAGGGCCCCCTGTAGGCATAGTAACCGCCCCCTTTTTGGGCCCCCTATAGGCATAGTTCTCCCCCCCTTTAGGGCCCCCCCGGGAAGCATAGTTTTCCCCCCTTTAGGGCCCCCCTGTAGGCATAGTTCAGCCCCCCTCCCCCTTTAGGGCCCCCCGTAAACATAGTTTCCCACCCCTCTTTAGGGCCCCTGTAGGCATAGTTCTGCCCCCCTCCCCCTTTAGGGCCTCCGTAGCTCATTACTTACCTGGTCGCGCTCCCCCGGCATCTCTGTCTCCTCCCGGCCCCAAGCCTGCTGCTTTCGGCTTGGTGCCGAGGACCGGAAGCTCTGCAGGCGGCGCGATGACGTCCCTTCCGCCACGCGATGTACACCGTTCATCTTAATTGTATGCACGTCGCACAGGCGTGCATACAATTAAGAGAGAGCCGCTGTGAAGCAAAGGGGCGGAGCCTGCCGGCGGCGGCGGCCCCCCTGGCTTCACAGACTGGCCGGGCCCCGCAGCTGTGCGCCCGCCGCCGTGTACTATTATGTTCACTGCGGGCGGGCCCAGGAGCGGCATTAACGGGGTAGCAGACGTGATAGCAGCTGCCCCGGGGCGCGGGCTCCCTTAGCCACCGGGCACCATGGCAGTTTCTTAGTCTGCTACCCCGGTAGTTACTCCCCTGGATCAGTGATAGACTTAGAGTAGTGGGTTAAAACCATATGTATTTTTTAAAGGGTTAAAAAGTCAGAATCTGAGTTATCTCCAAGCCTGGTTGCTAGTGGCAGTTCTAGCTATATCAAACAGTTATTACCAGTTATTACCTGATGTGTATGGAGCGAGGTCAGCAAGTCAACCACATACCACTTTCAAACTGTAAGACACATTAAAATCTTAGCCCTGTTTCTATGAAAAAACGAAATAAAAGGAATTAAAGCAAAATTGTAAATAACTAAATACATCAAACTGTACATATTGTTAAGCAGTTTAATAATAATCTTTATTTATATAGTGCCAACGAATTCCGCAGGACGTTACAATTTCGAGGGTATAAGTACAGACAAAAGACAGACATTACACAGTGAAGGCTGCTTACAGATGAGACACAAGGTGTGATTGCCCTGCTCACAATCTATTAGGGTGTATGCAGGGGCGTAACTAGAGAAGCCAGGGCCCCAAAGCAAACTTTTGGATGCCCCCCCCCCCCCTGCCCACCTCCCTGACCACGAACATTTACCAGGACATTCTGTTAGATAATGTAGATAATACAAGGGGCAAATACCTCACCCTACATCTCACCATCATACTGCTACCAATATAATCCCACTATACTAAGACCAGCATTACCAATAACGCTATTACATAAGGACCTGATTATACCGCCAGAACATGACAACAAATTCACCACCAAATAGTGGACTGAATAATACCCTACACTATTACTGATCAGTACACAAAGACCAATACTGTCTAATAATAATAATATATAATAATATTTGTGACCATATAGTGGTATATACCAGTGTACACAGCCTCTGTAGACTGTATATAACCACCATACAGTGACCATATAGTGGTAGACAGCAGTGTACACAGGCTTGCAGACTGTATATTTACTCCATACAGTGAGCATATAGTGGTAATGGACACCAATGTACACAGGCTCTGCAGACTGTATATTACCTCCATACAGTGAGCATATAGTGGTAGATACCAGGTACACAGACTGTGCAGACATATAAGTGATTACAGTGTAGTTACATCTTGTGACTAACAGGTGACGTTTCTCTGACAAGTCGTTGACTTTCCCTTTTTTTCTGCATCTGGTCCAGTCCGCCATCATGATGACATCTCCCGACCACTTGTACCTGCAGATTTAGACACAAATATCTTAGAATCCTGACTTTTCCAGCACCTGCCCCCCTGGCTATATGGGGTCCATTTAGGCAGGCAGGGTTTAGATAGGCTATATGGGGCCCCAAATAGGCAAGGTTTAGGGAGCCATACAGGTAGACAGGGGTTAGGTGGGCTATAGGGGCCATATAGGTAGGGTTTAGGTAGCTAAAGGGGCCCCATATAAGTAGACAGGCAGGCTTGTGGGGGTATACGGCAGGCATGTGGGGGCTGTATAGGCAGGCAGGCATAAAGGGGGTGGGTATAGCAGGCAGGCATATAGGGGGCTGTTAGGCAGGCAGGCATATAGGGGGCTGTATAGGCAGGCAGGCATATAGGGGGCTGTATAGGAAGGCAGGCAGGCATATAGTGGGCTGTATAGGCAGGCAGGCATATAGGGGGCTGTATAGGCAGGCAGGCTGGGGGCAGGTAAAATAAGAAATCCCTTACTTACCTCCGGTCTGCTGCTCTCCCTGTAGCCTCTGCGCTCAGCGCGGGCGGCGCGGTGATGTGACGTCACCGCGCGCACCCACGCGACCACAGAGCGCCGGCAGTGGAAGTAGCAGGGCGGAGCGAGTGTCGCTCCGTTCTGCTACCTCCGGGTAGCGTTGCCTCTGAATGCTCGGGCCAGAGCGGCATTACCGGGGTAGCAGACGTGGCAGCAGCTGCCCCGGGGCCCCCCCCCTAAGCGCAGGGGCCCCATAGCAACTGCTACCCCTGCTACCCCGGTAGTTATGCCCCTGGGTGTATGGGTGAGATGAAGGGTGAGAAGTGCTAAGTTTACAATGGTCCAGCCATGTTACATAAATATCGGGTGGATTACATAAGAATTGGGTGAACCTGCCACCCTGACAGTACATCTATGTACAGATAAGTGCCTGTGAGTGCCCTAGTGTGGGAAGTGACAGAACAGTGTGTGATAGCAGGTGGGGGTTAGCAATTAGGGATCTTGGTAGGCCTGCCTAAGAAGATGTATTTTCAGCGCACTCTTAAAACTATGAAGTTTATGAGGGTGCCTGATGGAAATTAATGAAATGAGTATGAAATTAAGAAAGGCAAAGATTTAAATTTACTATATATTTTTCCAATTTAAGCTGATGTTATTATTTACCATAATAGCATAATTTCTAATAAATTCATCCAGAATTAGCAAAACCTTGTTAGTTTCTACCAAAAACAGCACCCTTTAATATAGTTAGATGCTTGTACTGTAGAGGTGAATGCTACATATTAAAAGGTTATGTAGCTTTTTTCACTCTTCACAGCCTCTTCATGTTCAGACTTCCTGTGCAGGCTGTGGGTGAGTCTATAGCAGTAACTGATATTTCAGCTCTTCTTCCCTTTTCCTAGCTGTGCCTGTTAGAGGGACATTACTGATGGAGGGGTTGTGAAAAACAATGACACTGTCCTAGCAGAATATCTGGCTATAAGTGTGAGCTAGAAGAGCTGTATTTGTCCTGAAAGGGGCTTCGAGTGAAAAAGAAAGCTTACGTGCTGCCACGACACATTGTTAGCTACAGGGTGACTCTGTTATCTTTAATGTAATTACATATAAAAAAGACTTGCAAACCTGACAGGAGGGTACATTGCAGCTCCAAGGTCAGTAATTCTAAGGGCAGGTGCCCACAGCAGAGAGCAAATACTGGTCGGATTATCCGACCGGTATTTGCTCTGTTTTGTGGCCGTGCACACAGCCGCAGGGCAGCGGCTTTTCACCGCGGTAGACTTCTTTAGATTTTCCACGGATTTTCCATAGTGATCCATTGTAAAGATTGACATACGGTTTACAGACGGTTTTCAAAACCGAAAACCGTCTTTAAAACCATCCAAAAAACCTTGCCTTGGGGACAAGCTCTAAGGCTAGGGCCACATGGCAGTGACAAAATACTGGTCAGATTCTGTTTAAGAATCCGACGGGTATTTTATTGTCTTTTCAATAGTTTTGAGGGACAGTTTGGTCCACAGTTCGCAGATTCGGCCTTGCCCCTAATCATTGAATAGCACAGTGTTGACTGCTGGTCGGATTTTTTATTAAAGTCTATAGGGATGGTTGACAGGTGGTTTTCAAATTAGAAAGCTGTCTGAAAAACCGAGTGAAAAGCCTTGTTGTGTGAACATACCCTTAATGTTAAAGTCATTCTCAGGAGAGAGATAAGATCAGAGACTGAGAAGCAAACATTGTCCTGCTGGTAAAACACAGCAGGGAGTGACATCACCATCCTGGCCACTGCTAGAGCTGAGAGAGGTGGTTGGTAACTACAGAAGCTTATATAAACAAGCAGGAGATAAGAAGTGCTCTAACTCTGAAATAAAGCAAAATTAGAACTGCAGTGTATTTGTTAATTGTTTTTATTCAACTCTGAATAGTTCAGTGACCTTAAATGTGGAACTATCGTAGAATGCCACCTTTAGCATAAACCAGTTTAGAAATTTTACAGTCTGCTAAACCGGCCCTGGTCAACTCTAGGTGTCATTATTATGAAGTAAAGGCATAAAAGCTCAGCTACAAAGCTGTGGACCATAGAACTGGGCTGCTGAGTTCTGAGATGTGTGGTGCATTAAAGAAATTGATTTTCAAACTGTCTCAGCACAAATGACATCAGCACAAGAACTGAACATTGGAGCTTCACTAAATGGATTTTGATGGTCTAGCAGCAGCACATAAGGCCATGACCACGATACACAATGCCAAGATTCGGCTGGAGTGACATAAACTGGAATGCTATAAGGGCAGTACTGACAGTATTCCTGTCTGGGATGCTCATCATATTTGATTAAAAAGGGGCCCACTGATATAAGGCAAGAAAGGAATTGTTAATAGCAGGAGGCCCAGATGCTTCGCGAGTAGACGTAGCGGTGGATCTGAGAAGTGTGGAGTCGATGATAGCTCGATAACAATAAGAGGACTTCTAGTCACGAATGAATGCTGCATGAAAAGTCGTCGGCATAAATCTCAGGTGAACGCTACTACAAAATGCATAATCCTGTACTAATGGAGAAAATAAAACCACAGTTTTTGTTTTTTTAAAGAGAATATTTAATAAAGTGTTTTTTTAAGAAGATGCATGCATGTGGAATCAAAGTTTGTATACCAGTAGCATTATCAAAATTGTGAACGTTGGTGGACAGCCATTTTCAAGTCTCTCCAAAGATGCTCAATTGGGTTTAGGTCACGGCTCTTGCTGGGCCAGTCAATAATGGTAACAGAGTTGTTCTGAAGCCACTGCTTTGTTATTTTAGCTGTGTGCTTAGGGTCATTGTCTAGTTGGAAGATGAACCTTCGGCCTAGTCTGAGGTCGAGAACACTCTGAAAGAAGTTTTCATCCAGGATATCTCTGTACTTGGCCTCATTCATCTTTTCTTTAATTGCTGAAAAACACCCCCATTGCATGATGCTGCCACCACCATGTTTCACTGCTGGGATTGTATTGGGCAGGTGATGAGCAGTGCCTGGCTTTCTCCACACATACCGCTTAGAATTAACACCAAAAAGTTCAATCTTCATCTCATCAGACCAGAGAATCTTATTTCTCATAGTCTGGGAGTCCTTCATGTGTGTTTTTTTGCAAACTGTATGCGGCTTTCATATGTCTTGCACTGAGGATAGGCTTCCGTCGGCACACTCTGCCATAAAGCCCCGACTTGTGGAGGGCTGTAGTAATAGTTGACTTTGTGAAACTTTCTCCCATCTCCCTACTGCATCTCTGGAGCTCAGCCACAGTGATCTTGGGGTCCTACTTTACCTCTCTCACCTAGGCTCTTCTCCCACGATTTCTTAGCTTGGCTGGATGGCCAGATTGAGGAAGAGTTGTGGTCATCCCAAACCTCTTCCATTTAAGGAGTATGGAGGCCACTGTGCTCTTAGGAACCTTGAGTGCTGCAGAAATTCTTTTGAAACCTTGGCCAGATCTGTGCCTTGCCACAATTCTGTCTCTGGGAAGTTCCTTAGACTTCATGATTCTCATGTGCTCTGACATGCACTGTGAACTGTGAGGTCTTATATAGAAAAGTGTATGCCTTTCCTAATCAAGTCCAATCAGTTTAAATAAACACAACTGGACTCCAAAGAAGGAGTAGAACCATCTCATGGAGAATCAGATGGAAATGGACAGCATGTGAGTTAAATATGAGTGTCACAGTAAACGGTCTGAATACTTATGACCATGTGATATTTCAGTTTTTCTTGTTTAATAAATTTGCAAAAATATCTACATTTCGGGGGTTTTTTTCTTTCAAGATGGGGTGCAGCATGTACATTAATGAGCAAAAAATTTACTTTTTGGATCTTACTAAATGGCTGCAATGAAAGAAAGAGTGAAAAATTTAAAGGGGTCTGAATACTTTCCGTACCCACTGTTTAATTCTAGGCCCACACCGCATATGACAAAATACCGTGGGAATTCCAAAGGCATTTTTTCTTTATTGGACCGTGACAGGATCACGTTTTTTGGTGTAGATTTGTACAAAAGCCATAGTTGGTTTTTGGATTAGCTGTTGGCCCCATACATTCAATGTACAGGGCCGATGGCAATCCTAGCAGAATCCGGCGGAATATATAACATGTTGCATATTCCGCCAAATTTTTAACGTGATGGTAAAGAATTCGTGCTGTATAGACTACAGCACAGATTTTTCATTGCTGTCTATGCCGCACAGCGGTTTCCAAAAGCTAAAACCGCCGAACATCCAACGGTATTGCTGTGCTGTTTAGACACAACCTAAAGTGTTAAACTTTGTCAGAACAAAGATAAATAAGTTTCTATGCCAAAGATTACACACAGCAGGGAGTGACTCACCATGATTGGACAGGACTGCTGGATCAATTAAAGTAAAGAGAGAGCAGAACAAGATGGTTGGTAACCTGGTTAAGCTTGTATACAAAAGTAGGTGATAAGATCTCATCTATCTCTGAAACCAAGCAAAACCAGAACAGAAATGTATCTGGTAACAATGTGTATTTAATTTTGCAAACATGTTTAATACTAATTATTTTGGTGATTAAACTCTGTTAAGGCAACTCTAGACTCCAGAGCAGTGAAAATTATTCTCTAGATTGATGAATAACATTTTTCTGTCTGGCAACCGTATGGCCTGTTTTTGGTTTGATGCCTGTCAAACACACCAACTGACATGCACAGATCTTACTACTTTTTTAGAGTTTGAAGTAGCCTTCTTTCCATTGAAGGGTAATGACCATGCTACAGCATACAAACACATTTTAGACAATTGTATGCTTCCTACATCTTAGCAACAGTTTAAGGAAAGCCCTTTCCTTTTCCATCATGACTGTGCCCTTGTACACAAAGTGAAATCTATAGAGGCATGATTAGCTGAGTGTGGTGGGAAGGAACTTCAGTGGCTTGAAAGCTCATCAAACGCCTTTTGGATGAAGTGGAATGCTGATTGCAAATTCTGTTTAGACTGAATTTGTGCAAATTCCAATTTAGACTTCAAACTCTTTTGGAAAGCCTTTCCAGAAGATCAGAGGCTGCTATAGCTACAACAGGGGAACCCAAATTCATATGATTGCCTATGGCTTTGAAATGGAATGTCCAATACACTCATACAGGGGTGATAGTCAGGTTTTTTCATACAATAGTACTATATATTTATGGAAGAAGGCTGGACTTCTTACCTTTTGTTTCCCACTATTTCCACATGGCTTACCAATCTTAGGGCCCATCAGTGGAATCAATTCTTGGGGGCCACCAGTGAAGTTGATTCAATGGAATTGATTATTGGGGCCCACCCTACTGTACCTGAGTAAAAATACTGCAAGTGAGTTTTGCACTTTGCCTCTCTTTTTAGCCTTTGTCCCTGAGAAGCAACTTAACATCTAGCATGTGCCCCTATTACCCTTTGGGCCAGTCCAAGTCCGATGGTAATATCTTACAACCAGGGCCCTCACACCTCCTCTTTGATCTGTTAACAGGTTTGTTACTATGTGATGTCTAATTTTGGCTGTACCCATACCCTCTACATTGTAAATTAATGAGGAATATGATGGTGCAATATAAATAGAGATTAGAATCATGATTTGGCCATATAATGTGCATACAATGACCAGTCCCCTACATGTGCAGCAGTCAGTGTATTATTCTTACCATTTACCTTACCATTAAGGTTGTGTTGAACCTCTTTTGACTTTTCTGATTTGTTGTTAAACCTATTACAATGGAAAAAAACACAATGAAGTAATAATATAAATGTCTTGAAGGGTTGGGCACCCTTGTTGGTCTCAGGCACCTTGAAAACACCACTGTTGTGGAATGGAGATCATGTAACCCCTGCTTTAAACCTTTACTCTGCTATGATAGGAAATATATTTGTTCTGTTTGGAAAAAAGAGCCAGTGCCAGATATTGTGTTGTCACACCTGCACACACCAGTTAGGGAAATATTTTAAGGAAAGAACATGCCATTTTTATTTGATTAAGATGATTCATAGTCAAAACAAGCCTATATCCATCAGCCTCTGATGAGCTTATGTTACAGACCACACCCTCACTCTGCTCTTGTTACTTGATAACCTTTTAATCTGAATAGTGCTCTCATAACTGGAGGGAGGTAAGACTCGGTCAATCGCAATACTACCCCTCCCCTCTCCTTTAATTCCTAAACTCACTCAAATTTCCCCTTTATTAGGTAAAATAGCCACTGAATCTTGTATTTTCTGGTTGAAAAGGCAAAGGCTATTTTATGATCCATACCACATTTAATAAATATTACCTAAACCTTCAATTGCACAGGAATAGTCCTTATAGGCATCAACACCATTTTTAAACATCTCTCCACCTCAATTCTCAAACAACCTTTACCCGTGGCCACACTCACCTGAACTAAGGGCATCCATACTTTAAAATTTGTCCTAACTCCTGGGAGCCCAACCACCACGTGGCCATCTCTAGCTGCATTATAAATAAATAGTTTTTAATACACATGCTTTAAAAATAGCTTGAATATTGCCTCTTATTATTACTCCAGGGACTCTTTCCTGCCAGGGATGAACGGATGTGAAACCTCACACTTTCATCCACACTCGTCTTACTATTTCTATACCCTCTTGCAAAGAGAGACAACAGTCAATATGAACCCAAATTTAGTCTCTCTTTGCTCAGTCTCAATCACCTTTCCACTTCACTTCTTGAAGCTCCATAACAGTTTGTGGACTCCTGCAAAGCTTTAAGACTCATGCCTATACTTACAATCTGTGCTAAACTTGCAGTACTGCTCATTGTGCTGCCAAAAGGAGTCTGTCTGGGATACAGTCAAATGTCCCTTGGCTGAGAAACCTGAGAGTTGACCACCAGCCCTCTTAGGTGCCACCATTAGGTATATCCATAAACTAATATATGTATGAACCCATCTATGAGAAGGTCTAACCACTTTATGCTGCATAAACTGTTTGTTGTACCTAAGACATGCTACACTGCCATATCCAAACTATTGCTTTGGATAACAATGCCAAACAGTTCTCTTGATCCTTTTTTGCTATAGCACTAGCCTTACAAATCTTTATAGATTCCTTCTTTTACCTTCCTTTTAAATGTGTCCCTAAAAGGCCCTGAAAATATACATTCGCTGCAGCTGTCAGAAGCATAGAATTATCCCTACCATATCTTCTTCAACAGTACTTGACTTTTCTTTGCTGCTAGGTCTCGCTTGTTACTACCCCAGGGGGGCCCTGTTTGCCTGAAGCTCCCCCACAATAGTTTTTAAAAACCCGTTTTGGGTTTTCATGTTCTCCAACACCTCACACTGGGGAAAAAAACAAACTAAATTTTAAAAATTTAAATTTTAAAAAAACTAAAAAAATCACAAAAAAAACCCCAAATTGCTAAAAAGATGTTTGTTCCCTGACTCTTTAAGAAACAATTACTAGGCCAAAACCTGGGGGGCAATCCCAAAGTTTGAAAAGGTCAGATTCCATTCCGGGGAACCATAAAACAAAATTCAATTGTGGAGTGGATGTCCCCTGCTGACTGGTCTACAATCATTCTATACTTCTTCATGCAAAATTGTGGCTCTCCCTTTCCCTTTTAAATACGATGGCGCACTATTTGCAAAAGGGGGTAGGGCAAACCCCCCAAACCCCGCGGGTTTCCCTTTTTTCCCCTTCCAAAAGAATGCCTGTCCGACTGGGCGGAAGGGGTACCAAAAATACAAAACAAATGTTTTTTTTTTTTGTTGTAAAATCTGGAACAGGGTTTGGGACGGGCCCCCACATGTAAAAAAGGTGAAACCCCTGGTGGGTCACTGGGAATTGTGGGGCCCTGGCCTCCCTTTTCATGTAAAAGGAAAGAAAGCAAGGGGGCATGTGCAGTCTTAAAACAGGGCGTAAAAATGGGCCCCCAAAGAATAAACTCCATGGGGTGGTCCCCAGGAATAAACTTCACTGGTGGGCCTGAAATATCAACTCCACTGCTGGGCCCCAGGAATTATCTTAATTGGAGGCTTCCAAAAATCATCTCCCACTGGGGGGCCCTTTCCAAATAAAACCCCATTTGGGTTGGCCCCGGGAATCTACTCTACTGGGGGAATCCAGAATCACCCCCACGGGTTTTGGGCCCTCCAAAAATCAACCCCCACTTTTTGGGCCCCAAGAAATCAACTCCACTGGAGGAAATCCAGAGTCAACCCACTTGGGGGCCCCGGGGAATCAACCCACTGGAGGAAATCCAAATCATCCAACGGGGTGGACCCCCCCAGAATCAACTTAACTTGTGAACCCCAGGAATCAACTACATTTGGAGGCACCCAAACCCACCCTTAAACCCTGGGGGGCCTTTCAAATAACTCCTTTTGGGGGGCCCCCCGGGAAGCAACTCCCCCCTGGAGGCCTATACAAGTAAAGCGGGCGGGAAAACATGGAGGTGAGCCCAAGGGTTTATTAATTTTTTAGGTTTTGAAACAAATACAGATGACTTCCCGAAAAGGGAATATTGATTATAAATTGGTTTTTGTAAGGAAACCGAATGGATGTATCGGCTTAAGTCCCCTGCAACGGGAAAAATTTTTAAAGAGACAAAATTTTCCCCCGGTTTCTTTTAACCCAAATTTTGGCACCTACAGCTTTTGGGTATAATTTTTTTGCCTAATATCGGGGTTTTAAATTTAAAACGCAATTGTCATCGACCCCCCTTTTATAATTTTTAATACTTTAAAAATTTTTATGTTGGGGATTTGTAATTTTAAAAAAAACCCTTTCGGATGTGTCTACCTTTGTGGACTGATGAGGTTATACTGTAAGAATATTCCGTTAAAAAACGGGGGGTTTTGGGAATTTCCCGCTTGTGAATTTTCTGTTGAAAAAATTCAGCTTGGGATTATGTAGAACATCTGTAATCCTGAAAGCATTTTCCTGGTAAATATGTATGTGGTATATAGTGCTGTATGTTATGTCATCCAAATAAAAAACATTTGAGACTCTGGGTTCACAAAATTTTGATCAAAAGATGTTTAAAGCTGCCCACAGGGCTTCAACGGGATCTCAAAATAAAGGCAGTCCTATCTATCTTTACCTCTCAATCGGCCAATCGGCCTCTCACTGGGTCAACCGACCTCCATTATTCAGAGAGAAAAAATAAAAAACACCCAACCTGCCAGCTGCCCTTCTTATGACAGCCTGAGAGGGGGGCGGGACAGAAACCCAAAATGGAAGCACCCTTCCTTCCCATATAGGTTAAATCATGTAAAACCAAGTATACGATGTTTCGGGCACACAAAATTTTTTTTTTGAAAAACGTATGCAAACCTTTGGGCCACTGGCAGGCTGCGGCACACATTTAATTTTAATACATGTACACACACAAGACCGCCGCCACGGCACACAACGCAAAAGGCCCAATACACTACGGGGAAATCCCTAAAAAGCATTTATGCTCTATCTACATGAAAAAACTTTGAGACTCTCGGTTCCAAATTTTGATCAAAAGTTTAAGCGGGCCCACGACTTTCAACGTGAACTCGAAATCGGGCAGTCCTATGCTATCTTTTTTACCCTTTTCCCAATCGAGCCAATAAAGGCCTCTCACTGGGCAACCGACCCCATTATCAGAGAGAAAAAATAAAAAACACCCAACCTGCAAGCTGCCTTCTTTTTTTGTGTGCAGAAAATATACGTTATACTGGTTACATTGATTTAACCTATGGAAGGAGGGGTGCTTCCCATTTGGGTTTTCCCGTCCCCGCCCACCTCACCAGGCTGTCATAAGGGAAGGCAGCTTGCAGGTTGGGTGTTTTTTATTTTTTCTCTCTGAATAATGGAGGTCGGTTGACCCAGTGAGAGGCCTGATTGGCTCGATTGAGAGGTAAAGTTTAGCATAGGACTGCCCGATTTTTGAGATCACGTTGAAAGTCGTGGGCAGCTTAAAAAATCTTTTGATCAAAAATGTGAACCGAGAGTCTCAAAGTTTTTTCATGTATGATGATACATAAATGCTTCTTTAGGGATTTCCACGTAGTGTATGTTATGTCTGGCCCTGATGTTATATGTAGAGGTGAGATATAATGTATAAGCCAGGTGCCAGTATATTTTTGCAACAATTGTATACATCTGAAAGATTGAGCACCTTTTCTGCATAGCGGTAATATGCAGTATAGCTTCCAAATCACTGAACAGTTAAGTATGCCAGGACTATTCCGCGCATGGATGCCGGACATTACGTTTCTCCATGGAGAGGAGCTGGGCGTTAGTGTGTCCTCAGGATCGAGGACTCGATTGCGCATGACCAGGGTGAGCGAGCGTTGTTTCCATGGTAGAGTAACTGAACAGACGCATGCGCAGTGTGCCGCAAGTGCGGGCAAAGATAACTGTGCATGATTGGACTGGCGAGCTCGATTTGCATGGAAGTGTGACGACACGAACGCATGCGTACTGGCCTAATGAGCAAACGGAAGAATTTGGCGCGCTGTAAGATGCGGTTTCTCCACTATATAAAGGTAAGACACAGAAGTATGGTTGCTCACTAGCAAGATAATTAGCAGCACTATCGCCGCTGCTTTGCCCTCATCTGGGCTTATTGATATCATAGCCTTGCCCTCACTTGGGCTTGTTGGGCTTGTTGATGAACCCTGGCATAAGTAACAGGGGGAAACGCGTCGGGAATTCTATGGAATCAGATAAAGGTCGTATATGATTTTTTATGACTTTCAATGTATGATTTGTCTGATCTTTTTGAAATGGGCCCCCTTTTTAGGTTTCGGGAAAGATCTCCATGTGATTTAAATTGGATTTAAGTTTTAAAATTTTTCCTGTAAATTTGATGGGTGACATTTAGGGCTCTTTGTGGCAGTGGTCTGTCTGGTTTTTTGGCTTTTAATGGAAAGAAATTTTGATTTTGTTTTTCCCTTTTAACATTTTATCATCTTGGATACATGATAGTATCCCCTCAAAGTTTATGCATAATAACTTTATAAAGAGGGATTTATAGATTATTAACCGGGGGTAACCTTCTATGGAAAAAGGGCCGACCCCTTTCCGGGGCGGAAAATACCCCCTTGGAAACGAGGTTCGGGGTAGGGTTTTTATGAGGGAAAAAGGGTTAAACCCCCTCCACTTTTTATATTTTTATGAAAATTTGGGGATTTTGCCCGGGATTTTGGATTTTTTTTTAATAATAAATTTTTTAAAATTTTTTAAAGGTTTAAATAAAAGTTATAATTTTTTGATTAGAGGTTTTTTAGGTTAGACCAGGGGAATTTTTCCCCCTTCCCTTTCCCAAAATCTTGTGTATAAATTTAAAATGTTTTTTCAGTGGAAAATTTAATTTCCCCCGAAGGGGCTCCCTAAAACAGCCCAAATTTTTTGGGGCCCCCGGAATCAACTCCATTGGAGGCCTCCAGAATCAACTCCACGGTGGGCCCTTTCCCGAATCCCAACCTTTACTTTGGGGGGCCCCCCGGGAAAAAATTCCCCCTCCACCGGAGGCATCCAGAATCAACTCCATTGGTGGGCCTCCAGAATCAACTTCATTTGCAGGCCCCCAGGGGGAAACCCAAAACCATGGAAGGGCCCTTTAGAATCCCAACCCCACTTTTGGGCCCCAGGAATCAACCCACTGGGGCCCTCCAAATCAAAATTCAAAATTTTGGGGGCCCCCGAAATCCCAAATCCAATGGAGGCCTCCCCGAAAACATGTAAAACCCGGGGGGGCCCCCCGGAATCAAATCCACTTTTACCCCCCGGAAAACAAATTTCCCCTGGAGGCCTACAGAATCAACTCCACTGGTGGGAACCAAGCATCCCAGTCCAAAGTTGTCTGGAGGCGTAAACCACAATTAGTTTTTTGTGTTACATATTCTGAAATACACTTTAGCAAAACTGAACATTTACCAGCTTAGTTACCTTTGGTGTTTCCTAAAGGGGAAACCCCACATTGAAAAAATACTGCAAAAATTTTCTCACAAAAGTAATCCACCGTGGATTTTTGCACCAAAACATGGGGTTACGATTTTCAAAACATTAGCCATGAACTGTAGAATTTTTCTGCATGGAAATCAACCTGTGATGTAAATATCTAAAACCTGTAGCATGTCAAATTGTGTCCTTAAATGGATTGGTTATTGATTTTAACCTTTGCATTCAATGGGGAAAAGGAAATCCGCAATCAAATAATAGTGTTGCAGTTATCGCTGTGGGCCAGCTACAGGTTGGCTCTGTAACAACATCCACAGATGTATATAAAAGATTAAAAAAAATTATACTCACCTTACCAACTCCCAGGAGCTCTTGTGATGTCCCTATCTTGTCTTATTTTGCAAAAAACAACAGAGCAGGGCAGAAAATTTACTATTATAGTCTATGTAAGCCGCCAGATGTTTTTGGTGCGTTTTTTGCAGAAATCCACAGCAATTATAATGCTGTGCATTTCTCCAAAAAAAAAGTGCCAAAAACACAAAACACATAAAAAAATGGAAATTTTTTGAGCTGTTTTTGCACTGGACAAAAAACTCAGTTTTCTGAACGGTTTTAGGATTTGGTTTTCAGTGAGTTTTTTATCCAATGCTGTGTAGACCTAGCCTTACTGTCCTCAAGCGATGTATTGTGTTGACCTGGAACTCTGCAGTCAGTCACATCTTTGTTGGAGGGCACTGAACAGAGAGCAGTGGGTGACCAAGCAAATGTCACAAAAGATGTCATGGATTGGTAAAAGGGTTTCTTTTTTCGAAATCAAGGCTTTTAATCCCAAGGGAAAATCTTTTAAAAAATCCAAATAAATTTTGGGGATTCCCTTTTTCAGATTTACGGAAATTTTTTTTGTTTTGGGAAAATTATCTGCATTAATGGTATGTGTAAGCCACAAGGGCCACAAATTTTGAAAACTTTTCGGTCTAAAACTCACCTTTCCCAAGTAACCTATGGGCAAACAAGTGAGTTTTAGATCTAAACAGGTTCATACATGTGGCCCTAAGTTTTCATGATAAAAGCTAGAGCTGGTATCCCCATAGATGCGTAAGTAGAATTACATGATGTCAGAGCCCCCATCTCTGATTCTGCACAGAGGACAGTATACTGAGGTCATCCTTTATGCTCCCAAATTAGACATTCCCTTGAAAAAGCAGCACATGTGGTGTTTCCATGATTGCAAACAGAGGTCTCCAACCACATAGCCCATGTAGAATTCTCACAGCTGGGACCCAGAGAACAGTTGCTGTCTATGCTGATTTCTAAAATGTTGCATTTTATTACAACGTCCTAGGTATTGTGTATAGGATTTCTAATGATAACAGTGATACACTCCCTGTCAAAGGCTTTGAAAGTTCAGGAATCCCCTGCATACTAGCATGAAAAAGGAGGCTGTCCGTGAAGAATGAATCATTGCCATCCACCAAACTGTTTGTATATGTTTCACTGTATCCAGGCAAAGATTTTTAACTTTCCATCCTCCAATTCGAGCTGTAGTTTCCTGAATGCCAGCCAGGAAAGTTTGTGTATATTTGGCAGCGATGCTGTGGGAAGCCTAGTTCAAGAGTTGCTTAAGTGCTAAAACAGAGGCTTTTTTCTAACGACGGAGAACTAGCACTGCTGCCATTGTTTTACAGAAAAAAAATTGCCAGAAAGAGTGATATCAGAAGCCATTGTACAAGGCTTGGTTTCCATTATCTTACCTCCACTTGGCCAATGTAATCTGATATCTTCAGCTGCGAAACCAATTAGTGACTGTTCTTAATTTATCCATATACTAAGGCTTCAGCTATTCAGACTCTTGCTCTTTTGGCTTCAAGCCATTTATTTCCAGTCCCTTGAGTAGCGTCTGACAAATTAAGATAACAAAATTACTTCATGTTTCTTTCAATAGGAAAACAAGGCCAACTTCCTTCATTTAAGAATTGAATAACGTCAATTTCCACGTGGTGCGCGTAGACGTTCAGAACGGTGCTCTTATTCTTTTCACATACTAGTTACTTGTTAGGAATGCAAGGAGGGGACAGGCATGTCTAAATCTGTATTCTCCTGGAAAAAATAATAGAAATCTTATCGTAAATAGAGGCATTTATCAAGTTCACTTCGATTCCACAAGCTCAGGGTCATTTCACAACTTAGACGCGACCTTCCAAATATTCTTCTTGAAATGCTTGACATACCTGTCAGTGCCAATGCTGGAAGACAAGGGAGCAGCAAGTTGTAACAAAAAGCGTATTTTAATCATACCAGAGTGGGTTATGAAGGGTATGTGTAAACATTATTGGATATTACTAGCGTAGGTGAATCCAACTGATAAGCTTTGCTTGAAGGCAGTTTACTTTTTCCGTGGCAACAGTTTCTAAATGTCAGCAATTGAAGGGAATGTGTAGCCTGAGGCAAGCGGAGAATAGACTCACCACAGTTCGGGAAATATTCCAAGGAGATGCAGATTGTTTACATGGGAAGTGGCATAACAAACAAAAGAATAACAGACCAGTGTCTGTACTGGGACTGGGAAAGGGCACACGCATGAAATTCTGCTCATATTTCAGTTACAGCACATTGTTTCAAGCACAGGATCTGAGGCAGTTTGGAGAAAATATTACTGAATATTATTTTTATAAGGTGTTCTTCAGCTTTAAACCAATAGTAGTACTATAGCTGTTTAAGACACAGTAGAGTCATTATAGTGACCACAGTTAAAGGGGTTTTGCCACGATCTAATGTTGACATGGGATCCTCCAAAGTGGATATTTAATCACTTTTCTAAATATATGTCATCAAAAAAATGAAGCCTCTGAGAGCTACAGCTTTCCTTATATGCCCTTGGTTTCCTGACAGTTTACATTAGACACGACCAGGAGCTGACAGGAGCTGATCTGGCCGTGCTTGCGCACTTGCGTTGTTTGCACTTCTTATCTGATGGCAGGGAACATGAATGAGCTTTGAAGGGACTGGGGAGAAAGTTCCTGTGTCTTTTGTGTAGAGAATCCATTGATTGTAATGTAATTATCTGAGTAAATATGTGGATGCTCAGTGGAACTCTAATCAGCCCCCCTTCCTCTCCCGCTGCAGCCGTTCGTGAAGGAATGAAAGAAGGCTGCCTGCTGAGGAAAAAAGAGGGAGAAATAAAACCTGTATAGCTTGTGCACAATACAGTTCTCCTCTGTGGATTAGCAAAACAATGTTTGCTCAACTACAGAGATTATCAGCGTGCATGGGAGGTAGAGTGATGACATCACAGAGGAGGTACTTGTTTTTTTAAACACAGAAACACAACAACCCTTTTTCAGGCCTCAAGAGAGGAGTATAAGCTTGTTAGGTAAGGAACTCACTTCTTGGCAAAACCCCTTTAATATCCAGAGTAACTGCTGTGTGCAGCACGGACAGCAGCTAGATGGGCTGGGAGTGACTCTGTAAGGCTATGGTAGGTTGTCACAGGTATTTGACTACAGTGCATCCTACAGCTCCTAGAGGGTGTGTGGGGGAAGATCCAGAGCGTGAACACGACAATGGAGGTAGAAACACAGATGCTCATATGGCTTCAATTCTGAGTAATGTAGAGGCCAGGGTAGTACTTGGAAATCTTGATTATGTTCTTTCAACTAATGTCAAAAATTTCTAGTTGTGTGATATGTTGCATTGTCTTGCTAGAATATCCCAGCTGCCCTAGGCAAGTCGATCAGCATGTATTGGTGTATGTGATCTGCCAGGATCAATTTATAACCAAATTAGTTGAGAATGCCTTCCACATGGACTAGCGGCCCAGAAAATGCTACAAAAATATCCCCCAGACCATGAGATTGCCACCACCAGCTTGTATTCTTCCAGCAATGGTTGCCAGGTGTTTGTTCTCTGATGTTTCTTACCTGACTCACCAATGTCCAACAGTTTGATAAAGCATAATTTGGGACTCATCCAAGAAGGCAACCCTTTGCCAATCAGCAGAAGTCCAATGCAAATAATGCCGTGAAAATTAAAGCCTTTTCTGCTGCTTCATTAGCAGAGGTCTGCATTAGAGCCCTATATGCTCTATATTTGCTGGATTGTTGTTATAAACATCTAGAAAAAAAACCACTCCAGTTTTTTGGGGCTTGTTCACAGCTCAATGGCTGAACTAACATGAACCCAGTAGCTAGCAACTCTGTCATTTATGCTGACTGGGAAAAAGATCACATGTGCAGCTAATTGCATGAGCAAGATGAAAAACTGCACACCAACTTAACACCTATTCACACCAGCATGCAGAAAAGCCGCAGTACAATGCATGGGGAGATTGCACAGATGCAAAGTAACCAATGAAACAATCACTCATACAACCTCAGGGCATGAGGAGGTGGTTTGCCGGTACTACAATTGCATATAATAAGGCGATACAAAAGTGTGGCAGCTGCTAGCTACTGGGTTCATGTTAGTTCAGCCATTGAGCTGTGAACAAGCCCCTAAGATCTGGAGTGTTTTTTGAGTAAGTAATGTCCCATTTTCTGTATGTTTTTTCTGTAAAGTTGTAGGACTCACAAGACATGAGGAGCCGTGAAGAGGCTTGGGAGCTTGTGTCATGGGGCCCCATTACCAACTAATACCTCATATTTAATATTTTTCAGTATGTCCTTTTTTATTTGCCCAACGTGCTGGGGAGCAGAGTGTGCCTGTGTTGTGTGCTGGACACTTAGAAAATGCTGGGCACCCCGCCTGGTCTAATAGTATGGGTGTCACTAATAGGTTGTAAGCCAGCATGGTGTACCACACGTATCTATATTTATGGCACACTTTTGTATCGCCTTATTATATGCAATTGTAGTACCGGGCAACCACCTCCCTCATGCCCTGAGGTTGTATGAGTGGTTGTTTCATTGTTACTTTGCATCTGTGCAATCTCCCCATGCATTATACTGCTGGCTTTTTCTGCATGCTGGTGTGAATAGGTGTTAAGTTGGTGTGCAGTTTTTCATCTTGCTCAAGCAATTAGCTGCACCTGTGATCTTTTTCCGTCAGCATTAATGGCAGAGTTGCTAGCTAATGGGTTCATGTTAGTTCAGCCATTGAGCTGTGAACAAGCCCCAAAGAACTGGAGTGTTTTTTGTTTTTTTTTTGAGTAAGTAATGTCCCATTTTCTGTATGTTTTTTCTATAAACATCTAGAGTAGGGACCTGTGGTTCACACTCCAGCTAGTGGATGGCGCAGGTACAGGGAAAGAACAGGCCATTATGACAAGAGCCCAGGGAGCATCAGAAAGTCAGTTAGTGTCAGTTGGATGCAACAGAGAGCAGACGTGGCAATGAAAGACAGTACAGTAAGAAATACTGACAGTGAGAAGGCCTAGTAGAACGTACATCAAGGAACCTAGAGTATAATGTTACCAGACTCTGATACATCTCTTCTTTTACAGCAGTGAGGGACATGCATACAGACAGTGTATTGCATACTTCATATACTCACCAAGCCAGCTTGTGACACATGACTTCCTTCATGAGCAATGCTGAAATCAAAAGTAGGAATTGGCCTCAAATACAGTACATCATATGACTTTTTACAATCCTTATTACATTTCGGTCATACAGCTCTAAGGCTTGTTTTACATAACATGTATGGCCTCCATTTGTGGTCATTCTAGTTTGACAACATTTTCTCCCATTACGAAAAGTATACGCTTTATGTATTAGAGACAAAATGTGGTACATGTAAAGTGTATACGTTTGATAAATAGGGCAGCCTGTAAGAGCAGAGAGAGGTGGACATTGACTAGGGAAACATCTATACAAGTAGGAGATAAGATCTGCTCCTAACTCTGCAGAGAAGCAAAATCAGAAAAGCAATGTACTTGATAATAGTCTTTATGTATCTTTGCCTACATGGTTAAAGCTAATCAATTACACAGGAATACCCATTTAAGGTGTTCAGACAGATACTACAAATAGAGGCCATAAACTAGATGAAAGTGGTCTCAGCAAGGTAATAAAAAAACAAAGCATATCAAATCACAGGGTGATCCAGTATAAAGCTCTGTAGGTCAGCCCGGACATTATTAGCCACCAGTATGTGACTACTGCAGCAACTCAGTGGCCTGTTACATGCTATATTTTTGCCATCATGTCTCCCATTGCTGAGTAGTGATTTCACGTGACCATTGAGACCAGTTATTGACTGTAGAAGTTACATATTTGCCACTAGTAAAAAAAAACGGGGTAACCACCTGAGCTTCTACACTGATTAAACATGGGATTGCACAGGTTAGTAAAGATTTTTGTTAGTTTATTACACTTGCTGCTATTTTCCTCCTTTTGCCGCAAAATCTTCCCATCATTATTAGATAGTAACTAGCAAATTGGATATAAAGCCAACTGACACAGCTTCTGAACCAAGTGGTTTTCCATAGCTGAATTATTATTTCACTAATCAAAATCTGGATTAATTCATAATACAATTCTAGTATGCCGTGTGGGGACTGTACTAATATCACAGGCAGGGGGCACTGTGTGTGATAACATACAGTACATGGTAGGAAAAGGAAATGATAAGCTACTAAAGGAACACTTTTTTTTCCATTGAAGAAGACCTCTGGGCACATAGTTTTTGTTTATAGATAGCACAGAAAAAATAGGACATTACTTACTTAAAAAACCACCACCATTTTGGGCCTTGTTCACAGCTCAATGGCTGGACTAAACTGGGCCCAGAAGCAGGCATCTCTAGCCTTATATGCTCCTGAGAAAAAAAGCTGACAGGTGCAGCTGATTACTGAATCACAACTCAAAGATCCCACGGCTAAGGGAACACTTAAATGATACAGACTGCACATTAGCTTGGTACCTGTTCACACCAGTATGCAGAAAAAACACAGTATAATGCATTGAGAGACTGCAGAAATGCAAAAATACCCATTAAACAACCACTCCCCACATCCTCAGGGCATGAAAGGGGTGGCTGCCGGTATTACAATTGCATATAGATAAAGCAATACATAAGGGTGCAAACATGTGGTGCACCATGCTGGCTTACAGCCTCTTAGTGACGCCCATACTTACAGATTAGGCAGGCTGCCCGGCACTTCTGGGTATCCAACACAAAACATAGTCATCCTTAGCTCTCCAGCACTGTTGGGCAGGTAAAAAATGTCATACTGGAAAAATGTTAAATATGAGGTATTAGTTGGTACTGGGGCCCCAAATACGCAAGCTCACAACCGGCATCAACGGTTCTCATGTCTTGCGAGTCCCTACACTAATTATTAGTGTTGAGCGATTATTATTGACAAAGTTGAAATCGGCATAGTTTTTATGGTGATCGGATTTTTTAGATCATGCGATAATTTAGGTTAAAATCTGTGCATCATCTATTAAGATCGCGCCTTTTTCGGCGCTTCCTGTCATTTGGCGGCCAGCAAATCAGATTACAGAATAGAGCAGGGTGAGATGTATGTGCGACGTCATTTACTGGGATGTGTATGGTTGCGATTGGCTGGAAAAATCCCCATGACCTCGTTTTACATAGAACAGCGTTTCCTGTTCAGCCTCAGTGTCTCTCAGCGTCTCAGAGCAGAAGGACATGCGCTCTGCTTGTGTCCAAACAGCTCAGCGAAATTATTATATATCTTCACAGAGAACCTTACATTAGTTGTGATCCTTACAACTTAGTT